>NW_022638247.1:0-125000 GCF_010993605.1 Petromyzon marinus
ACACAGATTCAGACTCACACAGATTCAGACTCACACACACACTCACTCACACAGATTCAGACTCACACAGATTCAGACTCACACAGATTCAGACAAACACACACACTCACACACACTCACTCACACAGATTCAGACTCACACACACACACAGACTCACACACACACTCACTCACACAGATTCAGACTCACACAGATTCAGACTCACACACACACACAGACTCACACACACACTCACTCACACAGATTCAGACTCACACAGATTCAGACTCACACACACACTCACTCACACAGATTCAGACTCACACAGATTCAGACTCACACAGATTCAGACTCACACACACACACAGACTCACACACACACAGATTCAGACTCACACACACACAAACAGACTCACACACTCACAAACAGACTCACACACTCACACACACAGATTCAGACACACACACACAGACTCACACACACACTCACACACAGACTCACACACACACACACTCACACACACAGATTCAGACTCACACACACACACACAGACTCACACACACAGACTCACACACACACTCAGACACACAGAGATTCAGACTCACACACACACAGACTCACACACACACAGATTCAGACTCACACACACACAAACAGACTCACACACTCACACACACAGATTCAGACACACACACACAGACTCACACTCACACACAGACTCACACACACACACACACTCACACACACAGATTCAGACTCACACACACACACAGACTCACACACACAGACTCACACACACACTCAGACACACACAGATTCAGACTCACACACACACACAGACTCACACACACACAGATTCAGACTCACACACACACAAACAGACGCACACACTCACACACACAGATTCAGACACACACACACAGACTCACACACACACTCACACACAGACTGACACACACAGACTGACACACACACACTCACACACAGATTCAGACTCACACACACACACACAGACTAACACACACACTGACACACACACAGACTAACACACACACTGACACACAGATTCACACACACTCACACACAGACTCACACACAGACTCACACACACAGATTCACACACACAGACACACACACAGACACACACAGATTCACACACAGACTCACACACACACACAGACTCACACACACACACACAGACTCACACACACAAAGAGACTCACACACAGACTCACACACAGACTCACACACACAGACTCACACAGAAACTCACATACACACAGACTCACACAGACACTCACACACACAGACTCACACACACACACAGACTCACACAACAACAACAACCGCCATTCGCCACTAAGTGGCGGTGACGTCACCACGACGCTTGTGCCAGGCTATGTGCACCCTGAGGCCACGTGAAGTGTCGAACGCCCGCTGGCTGGAGGTCACGGGGCAGACCCAGTTGCCACGGGTCGACTGACTGAGATGACTGGCTGATGCACCACCTGTGCCCCCTACTGTGCCAACCCGCTGTGCTTTAGCCACCCGGCGCTCCGCTCGTTGTTCTGAGCGTCGCTCCTCCGCCCTCCGTTGTTGTTGGAGGGCGACTGCCTCCAACTGCCCAGTAGCATCCTTCACGAGCCTCCTCCACAGAGGCCGATCTTGACACCGCTGGTACCAGTCATCGGCAAGTCCACTCAGCTCCACGTCCTCCTGTACCACATCACTCCATCATCTCTTCTCGAGCCCGTGCCGCGCCCGCTTTGCCCCCTCAATCCGGCCAAACAAAAGCTGTTTCGGCATGCGGTGGCTGGGCATGCGGGCTACATGACCCAGCCATCGCAGCCTTGCCTGCCGGAGGAGCTCACCGATGGGACCCTGCCCAGATCTTTCAAGGATTTGTGAGCTCCTCACACAATCCAGTCTGGTTAAACCCAGGATGGATCGTAGGCAGGCCAGCCTAAATGTTTCTAACCGGCGAAGATGTTCCATTAGGGGGGTCCACGTTTCGCAAGCATAGAGAAGGGAGGGAATGACCGTGGCCGAGAAGACCTGAAGCTTAGTGCGGAGCGACAGACCAGGTAGCTTCCACACAGCGTTACGCAACCGACGAAAAGATATTGCCGCTCGACTGATTCGGAGTGAGACCTCTGCTGTTAAACTGGAGCCAGTCATAAGCACACTGCCCAGGTATGGGAAACTCTCCACTCTCTCCACAACTGCCCCATCACCGATTGGGAGTTGTGGGGGTGGAGTGTCCGATGGTACAAAATACCCAGGCAGGTGCTTAGTTTTGGTGTGGCTGATGTTAAGGCCCCACCTCTTAGTGGCACGCTCCAGTCTCAGCAGCAGCGTCTCCAACTCCTCCTCTGACTGAGCAGCTATTACCAAATCATCAGCATACATAACGTGGTTGAGCAATAGGGAGCCATCCCTTGACCGCACCCGGGCATCGATTAGCCTCCCATTATATCTGTACCATATGGAGATTCCCCCGGTACAGCTATTGAAGGCTTCACGAACTACGTGGTCAAAATAGATGTTAAATAATGTGGGAGCCAGAGGACATCCCTGTCGCACCCCAAGGTGTACAGGGAATGGCTCTGACTCCCGGCCACGTAGTTTTACCCGGGCCAGCTCACCATCATGAAGGTCCTTAATGATCGTGAGCAGAGGGTCAGGTACTCCGAAAGCACGAAGAACGACCCAGAGCCCAGGCCTACTGATGGTATCATAGGCCTTGACCAGGTCAATAAAGCAGAGATGTAGGTCTTGTTGGAATCCCCTACACCTCTGCTGTAGCAGACGGACAGAAAATATGGCATCTGTGCAGGACCGCCCTTTCCTGAAACCGCATTGGGGCTCCGCAAGCCTCTCCTCAGCGTGCCTGGCAAGGCGATGCTGAATAATCCTTGCCAGGACCTTTCCCGGCACACTGAGGAGTGAGATGCCCCTGTAGTTGTTACAGTCTGTGCGGTCCCCCTTCTTAAAAAAGGGGACCACCAGGGCATCCTTCCAATCCTGCGGAACCCGTCCAGTGGTCCAGACTGTTATGATGTCATATAGGGCAGTCTGTGCACAAACGCCACCCTCCCTCAGCATTTCGCTTGGGAGATCATCTCTGTCCGCTGCCTTTCCTGGTCTCAGACTCCGGATCGCCTTCAATACTTTCTCAGCAGATGGCACCTCAGCCAGCCACTCACAGGGGGTGACTTCTTCCAATATTTGAGGCACCGCAGCCTCAGCAGGGTCATCCTCACTTTGTGCCACGATGTTTTCCTGGCTGAGGGATTTTCCCTCCCCCAGGACCTCACAGAAATGCTCAGCAAATCTGCGAACCTGTTCCTGGGGGTCGGAGATTGCATCACCGTTTTTTCCCCTAATGATGGTAATAGGTGTGGCGCTGCAGGTTACTTTTTTGATGGAGTTAAATAGAGATTTGTGATCACGGGCCACTGAGGCAGACTCCATCTCCTCAGCAACCCGCGACCACCACCCATCCTTGCAGTGCCTCACGGCTCTCCGAACCTCCGAGCGAAGGCTGCGGTAAGCCTCCTCATTCTCTGACGTGGGATTCTGTAGCCAATGACAGTGGGCCTGTCGCTTTTTCTCAACCATCCTGAACACCTCCTCTGTCAGCCAGGGTCTCTGGGGAGGTCTGGACCGCGTACCCAAAGCAGCCATTGCAGCTGCATGAGTCACAGTCCTAAACCTCGCCCATTTACCCTCGACATCAGGAGGAGTCGGGGACGATGCCAATCCCAGCCGCAAGCGATGATGAAATTCTCGCTTGCAACTTTCATCAGATAACTGAGACCAGGCCACTTTATGTTGGAATGGGGTCCTGGGTGTACACCCACCACCGGAGTGTAAGAATGGCAGGCGCATCTTACAGATGACTAGTCGATGGTCAGAGGGCAGATCAGCTCCACGGTAGGTCCTGGTGTCAAGGACATGGGCTCGCATTCGCTGGTCCGTCACTATGTAGTCCAGCAGACGTTCTTGCTTGGACCCGGCATGCATCCATGATGTTGTGTGGATGCGCCGATGCCGGAACAGCGTGTTGGTAATTACAAGCCCATGGGCTGCACAAAAATCTAGCAGCCTCCTACCATTGTTATTGAGCTGATCTGGCCCATGCCCTCCAATCACTCCAGACCAGGTGCCAGTATCATGACCAACTCGGGCATTGAAGTCACCCAACATGATGACTCTATCCCGAGGGGCCACTTTAGCCAGCACCTGTGACAGGAGGTCATAGAAGGCATCTGACTCATCGGCTTTGCCTGCATCCCTCCACGGATGTTCATCTTCGGTGGGGGCATAAGTAACTACGACCACCATTCCTCGCCTCCGGTTGATGGGAAGGCGAGCCCAAAGTAGCCTGGGGCTTACAGCTTCCCACACCTCACCGCCACGCTCCCACGCCCCCTTCATTCTTTTGTTCAAAAGAAGACCCACACCCTGTTGTTTGGCAGTCTGCTGCCCCGAGTAGAGGACTGTCCACCCCTCATGGTGGCAGGAGCCAAAGCCGGTCCACCGGAGCTCCTGAATGCCGCATAGATCCAGGCGGTACCGGTCCAGCTCCCGACAGAGGAGTGGCAGCCTCTCCTCTGCAGTGAGCGTTCGAACAGTCCACGTGGCCACCCGTAGTGGCTTTTCGTTGTTTCTGGAGTAGCCCCGAGGGTAGGTATTCAATCTCCTGGCTCCGCCAATTGGGGTTTGGCCAGGAGACGTCATAGACGCCTGGCCCCCCGGGGCCTCCGGCACAAGCTTATTAGTTACATATTTCAGTTTAATTCGTGGTTTTGTGGTAATTAATTGAAGGTGGAGGGGTTACCAGCCCCTCGCACCCGTCCAGAGCCCCCGTTTAGCCCCTGTGGTGGACACATATGCCATGAGGGGAGGAGCCAATCAAAATTAGATCTCCCCCCACAGCACTGTCCACGACAGAGTTGCCCGTCCGACACCGCGAGGAGGTAGGGGGTTGTTTTGCCAGACTCACACACACACAGACTCACACACACACAGACTCACACAGACTCACAAACAGACTCACACACACAGACTCACACACACACACAGACTCACACAGACACTCACACACACAGACCCACAGACTCACACACAGACTCACACAGACTCACACAGACACACACCCACAGACTCACAAACACACACACAGACTCACACAGACTCACACAGACTCACAGAGACACCCACAGACTCACACAGACACCCACAGACTCACATACAGACTCACACAGACACCCACAGCCTAACACAGACACACCCACAGACTCACACACACACACAGACTCACACACACACAGAGACTCACACAGACACCTACCCAGACTCACACACACACACAGACTCACAGACACCCACACACACACACAGACACCCACAAACTCACACAGACACCCACAAACTCACACAGACACCCACAGACTCACACAGACTCACACAGACTCACACAGACACCCACAGACACCCACAGACTCACACAGACACCCACAGACTCACACAGACACCCACAGACTCACACAGACACCCACACAGACTCACACAGACACCCACACAGACTCACACAGACACCCACACAGACTCACACAGACACCCACACAGACTCACACAGACACCCACACACTCACACAGACACCCACACACTCACACATACACCCACACACTCACACATACACCCACACAGACTCACACAGACACCCACACAGACTCAGACACCCACACAGACTCACACAGACACCCACACAGACTCACACACAGACACCCACACAGACTCACACAGACACCCACAGACTCACACAGACACCCACAGACTCACACAGGCACTCACAGACTCACAAAGACACCCACACAGACTCACACAGACACCCACACAGACTCACACAGACTCACACAGACACCCACACAGACTCACACAGACACCCACAGACTCACACAGACTCACACAGACACCCACAGACTCACACAGACACCCACAGACTCACACAGACTCACACAGACACCCACAGACACCCACACAGACTCACACAGACACCCACAGACTCACGCAGACTCACACAGACAGCCACAGACTCACACAGACACCCACAGACTCACACAGACTCACACAGATACCCACACAGACTCACACAGACACCCACAGACTCACACAGACACCCACAGACACCCACAGACACCCACAGACTCACACAGACTCACACAGATACCCACACAGACACCCACACAGACACCCACACAGACTCAAACAGACACCCACAGACTCACACAGACTCACAGACACCCAGAATCACAGACACCCACAAACTCACACAGACACCCACAAACTCACACAGACACCCACAGACTCACACAGACTCACACAGACACCCACAGACACCCACAGACTCACACAGACACCCACACAGACTCACACAGACACCCACACAGACTCACACAGACACCCACACAGACTCACACAGACACCCACACACTCACACATACACCCACACAGACTCACACAGACACCCACACAGACTCACACAGACACCCACACAGACTCACACACAGACACCCACACAGACTCACACACAGACACCCACACAGACTCACACAGACACCCACAGACTCACAGACTCACACAGACTCACACAGGCACTCACAGACTCACAAAGACACCCACACAGACTCACACAGACACCCACACAGACTCACACAGACACCCACACAGACTCACAGATACCCACACAGACTCACACAGACACCCACAGACTCACACAGACACCCACAGACTCACACAGACTCACACAGACTCACACAGACACCCACAGACACCCACACAGACTCACACAGACACCCACAGACTCACGCAGACTCACACAGACAGCCACAGACTCACACAGACTCACACAGACTCACACAGATACCCACACAGACTCACACAGACACCCACAGACTCACACAGACACCCACAGACAACCACAGACAACCACAGACAACCACAGACACCCACAGACTCACACAGATACCCACACAGACACCCACACAGACACCCACACAGACTGACACAGACACCCACAGACTCACACAGACTCACACAGACACCCGCAGACTCACAGAGACACCTACAGACTCACACAGACACCTACAGACTCACAAAGACACCCACAGACACAGACACCCACAAACTCCCACAAACTCACACAGACTCACACAGACACCCACATACTCACACAGACACCTACAGAATCACACAGACTCACAAATACACCTACAGACTCACACAGACACCCACAGACTCACACAAGACACCTACACAGACTCACACAGACACCCACAGATTCACACAGACTCACGCAGACACCCACAGACTCACAGACACCCACACTCACAGACACCCACAAACTCACACAGACACCCACAAACTCACACAGACACCCACAGACTCACACAGACTCACACAGACACCCACAGACACCCACAGACTCACACAGACACCCACAGACTCACACAGACACCCACAGACTCACACAGACACCCACACAGACTCACACAGACTCACACAGACACCCACACAGACTCACACATACACCCACACAGACTCACACAGACACCCACACAGACTCAGACACCCACACAGACTCACACAGACACCCACACAGACTCACACACAGACACCCACACAGACTCACACAGACACCCACAGACTCACACAGACACCCACAGACTCACACAGGCACTCACAGACTCACAAAGACACCCACACAGACTCACACAGACACCCACACAGACTCACACAGACTCACACAGACACCCACACAGACTCACACAGACACCCACAGACTCACACAGACACCCACAGACTCACACAGACACCCACAGACTCACACAGACTCACACAGACACCCACAGACACCCACACAGACTCACACAGACACCCACAGACTCACGCAGACTCACACAGACAGCCACAGACTCACACAGACACCCACAGACTCACACAGACTCACACAGATACCCACACAGACTCACACAGACACCCACAGACTCACACAGACACCCACAGACAACCACAGACACCCACAGACTCACACAGACTCACACAGATACCCACACAGACACCCACACAGACACCCACACAGACACCGACACAGACTCACACAGACACCCACAGACTCACACAGACTCACAGACACCCAGACTCACACAGACACCCACAAACTCACACAGACACCCACAGACTCACACAGACTCACACAGACACCCACAGACACCCACACACTCACACATACACCCACACAGACTCACACAGACACCCACACAGACTCACACAGACACCCACACAGACTCAGACACCCACACAGACTCACACAGACACCCACACAGACTCACACAAAGACACCCACACAGACTCACACACAGACACCCACACAGACTCACACAGACACCCACAGACTCACAGACTCACACAGACTCACACAGGCACTCACAGACTCACAAAGACACCCACACAGACTCACACAGACACCCACACAGACTCACACAGACACCCACACAGACTCACACAGACACCCACACAGACTCACACAGACACCCACAGACTCACACAGACACCCACAGACTCACACAGACTCACACAGACTCACACAGACACCCACAGACACCCACACAGACTCACACAGACATCCACAGACTCACGCAGACTCACACAGACAGCCACAGACTCACACAGACTCACACAGACTCACACAGATACCCACACAGACTCACACAGACACCCACAGACTCACACAGACACCCACAGACAACCACAGACAACCACAGACACCCACAGACTCACACAGATACCCACACAGACACCCACACAGACACCCACACAGACTGACACAGACACCCACAGACTCACACAGACTCATACAGACACCCGCAGACTCACAGAGACACCTACAGACTCACACAGACACCTACAGACTCACAAAGATACCCACAGACACAGACACCCACAAACTCCCACAAACTCACACAGACTCACACAGACACCCACATACTCACACAGACACCTACAGAATCACACAGACTCACAAATACACCTACAGACTCACACAGACACCCACAGACTCACACAAGACACCTACACAGACTCACACAGACACCCACAGACTCACACAGACTCACACAGACACCCGCAGACTCACAGAGACACCTACAGACTCACACAGACACCTACAGACTCACAAAGACACCCACAGACACAGACACCCACAAACTCCCACAAACTCACACAGACTCACACAGACTCACACAGACACCCACATACTCACACAGACACCTACAGAATCACACAGACTCACAAATACACCTACAGACTCACACAGACACCCACAGACTCACACAAGACACCTACACAGACTCACACAGACACCCACAGATTCACACAGACTCACGCAGACACCCACAGACTCAGAGACACCCACACTCACAGACACCCACAAACTCACACAGACACCCACAAACTCACACAGACACCCACAGACTCACACAGACTCACACACACACCCACAGACACCCACAGACTCACACAGACACCCACACAGACTCACACAGACACCCACACAGACTCACACAGACACCCACACAGACTCACACAGACACCCACACGCTCACACAGACACCCACACACTCACACATACACCCACACACTCACACATACTCACACAGACACCCACACAGACTCACACAGACACCCACACAGACTCACACAGACACCCACACAGACTCACACACAGACACCCACACAGACTCACACAGACACCCACAGACACCCACAGACTCACAGAGACACCCACACAGACTCACACAGACACCCACACAGACTCACACAGACACCCACACAGACTCACACAGACACCCACACGCTCACACAGACACCCACACACTCACACATACAACCACACACTCACACATACTCACACAGACACCCACACAGACTCAGACACCCACACAGACTCACACAGACACCCACACAGACTCACACACAGACACCCACACAGACTCACACAGACACCCACAGACTCACACAGGCACTCACAGACTCACAAAGACACCCACACAGACTCACACAGACACCCACACAGACTCACACAGACTCACACAGACACCCACACAGACTCACACAGACACCCACAGACTCACACAGACACCCACAGACTCACACAGACACCCACAGACTCACACAGACACCCACAGACTCACACAGACTCACACAGACACCCACAGACACCCACACAGACTCACACAGACACCCACAGACTCACACAGACTCACACAGATACCCACACAGACTCACACAGACACCCACAGACTCACACAGACACCCACAGACAACCACAGACACCCACAGACTCACACAGACTCACACAGATACCCACACAGACTCACACAGACACCCACAGACTCACACAGACACCCACAGACAACCACAGACAACCACAGACACCCACAGACTCACACAGATACCCACACAGACACCCACACAGACACCCACACAGACTGACACAGACACCCACAGACTCACACAGACTCACACAGACACCCGCAGACTCACAGAGACACCTACAGACTCACACAGACACCTACAGACTCACAAAGACACCCACAGACACAGACACCCACAAACTCCCACAAACTCACACAGACTCACACAGACTCACACAGACACCCACATACTCACACAGACACCTACAGAATCACACAGACTCACAAATACACCTACAGACTCACACAGACACCCACAGACTCACACAAGACACCTACACAGACTCACACAGACACCCACAGACTCACACAGACTCACACAGACACCCGCAGACTCACAGAGACACCTACAGACTCACACAGACACCTACAGACTCACAAAGACACCCACAGACACAGACACCCACAAACTCCCACAAACTCACACAGACTCACACAGACTCACACAGACACCCACATACTCACACAGACACCTACAGAATCACACAGACTCACAAATACACCTACAGACTCACACAGACACCCACAGACTCACACAAGACACCTACACAGACTCACACAGACACCCACAGATTCACACAGACTCACGCAGACACCCACAGACTCACAGACACCCACACTCACAGACACCCACAAACTCACACAGACACCCACAAACTCACACAGACACCCACAGACTCACACAGACTCACACAGACACCCACAGACACCCACAGACTCACACAGACACCCACAGACTCACACAGACACCCACAGACTCACACAGACACCCACACAGACTCACACAGACACCCACACAGACTCACACAGACACCCACACAGACTCACACAGACACCCACACGCTCACACAGACACCCACACACTCACACATACACCCACACACTCACACATACACCCACACAGACTCACACAGACACCCACACAGACTCAGACACCCACACAGACTCACACAGACACCCACACAGACTCACACACAGACACCCACACAGACTCACACAGACACCCACAGACTCACACAGGCACTCACAGACTCACAAAGACACCCACACAGACTCACACAGACACCCACACAGACTCACACAGACTCACACAGACACCCACACAGACTCACACAGACACCCACAGACTCACACAGACACCCACAGACTCACACAGACACCCACAGACTCACACAGACTCACACAGACACCCACAGACACCCACACAGACTCACACAGACACCCACAGACTCACGCAGACTCACACAGACAGCCACAGACTCACACAGACACCCACAGACTCACACAGACTCACACAGATACCCACACAGACTCACACAGACACCCACAGACTCACACAGACACCCACAGACAACCACAGACACCCACAGACTCACACAGACTCACAAAGATACCCACACAGACACCCACACAGACACCCACACAGACACCGACACAGACTCACACAGACACCCACAGACTCACACAGACTCACAGACACCCAGACTCACAGACACCCACAAACTCACACAGACACCCACAAACTCACACAGACACCCACAGACTCACACAGACTCACACAGACACCCACAGACACCCACAGACTCACACAGACACCCACAGACTCACACAGATACCCACAGACTCACACAGACACCCACACAGACTCACACAGACACCCACACAGACTCACACAGACACCCACACAGACTCACACAGACACCCACACACTCACACATACACCCACACAGACTCACACAGACACCCACACAGACTCACACAGACACCCACACAGACTCAGACACCCACACAGACTCACACAGACACCCACACAGACTCACACACAGACACCCACACAGACTCACACACAGACACCCACACAGACTCAAACAGAAACCCACAGACTCACAGACTCACACAGGCACTCACAGACTCACAAAGACACCCACACAGACTCACACAGACACCCACACAGACTCACACAGACACCCACACAGACTCACACAGACACCCACAGACACCCACACAGACTCACACAGACACCCACAGACTCACACAGACACCCACAGACTCACACAGACTCACACAGACTCACACAGACACCCACAGACTCACGCAGACTCACACAGACAGCCACAGACTCAAACAGACTCACACAGACTCACACAGATACCCACACAGACTCACACAGACACCCACAGACTCACACAGACACCCACAGACAACCACAGACAACCACAGACACCCACAGACTCACACAGATACCCACACAGACACCCAGACAGACACCCACACAGACTGACACAGACACCCACAGACTCACACAGACTCACACAGACACCCGCAGACTCACAGAGACACCTACAGACTCACACAGACACCTACAGACTCACACAGACACCTACAGACTCACAAAGACACCCACAGACACAGACACCCACAAACTCCCACAAACTCACACAGACTCACACAGACTCACACAGACACCCACATACTCACACAGACACCTACAAAATCACACAGACTAACAAATACACCTACAGACTCACACAGACACCCACAGACTCACACAAGACACCTACACAGACTCACACAGACACCCACAGATTCACACAGACTCACGCAGACACCCACAGACTCACAGAGACACCTACAGACTCACACAGACACCCACAGACTCACACAGGCACCCACAGACTCGCAGACACCCACAGACTCACACAGACACCCACAGACTCACACAGGCTCACACAGACACCCAGAGACACCCACAGACTCACACAGACACCCACAGACTCACACAGACACCCACAGACACCCACAGACACCCACAGGATCACACAGGCTCACACAGCCTCACACAGACACCCACACAGACTCACACAGACACCCACAGACACCCACATACACCCACAGACTCATACATACACATACAGACTCACACATACTCACACAGACACCCACACAGACACCCACAGCCTCACAGAGACACCCACACAGACACCCACAGACACCCACAGACTCACACAGACACCCACAGACTCACACACACACAGACTCACACAGACACCCACAGACACCCACAGACTCACACAGACACCCACAGACTCACACAAACACCGCAGACTCACACAGAAACCCACAGACTCACACAGACACCTACAGACTCACACAGACACCCACAGACTCACACAGACACCTACAGACACCCACCCAGACACCCACAGACTCACAGACTCACACAGACACCTACAGACTCACACAGACACCTACAGACACCCACAGACTCACACAGACACCTACAGACTCACACAGACTAACACAGACACCCACAGACTCACACAGACACCTACAGACACCCACACAGACACCCACAGACTCACACAGACACCTACAGACACCCACACAGACACCCACAGACTCACACAGACACCTACAGACTCACACAGACACCTACAGACACCCACAGACTCACACAGACTCACACAGACACCCACAGCCTCACAGAGACACCCACAGCCTCACAGAGACACCCACAGACTCACACAGACACCTACAGACTCACACAGACACCTACAGACACCCACACAGACACCCACAGACTCACACAGACACCTACAGACTCACACAGACTAACACAGACACCCACAGACTCACACAGACACCTACAGACACCCACACAGACACCCACAGACTCACACAGACACCTACAGACACCCACACAGACACCCACAGACTCACACAGACACCTACAGACTCACACAGACACCTACAGACACCCACAGACTCGCACAGACTCACACAGACACCCACAGCCTCACAGAGACACCCACAGACTCACACAGACACCTACAGACTCACACAGACACCTACAGACACCCACACAGACACCCACAGACTCACACAGACACCTACAGACACCCACACAGACACCCACAGACTCACACAGGCCACCCATAAACTCGTATGTAGAATCCTACACACACACACAGAGAGAGACACTACAGACTGTGGCACGGAGAGGGAGAGAGAGGGAGAGAGAGGGGGAGAGAGTGGGGGAGAGAGAGACCCGCAGGCCTCACCGGCTACGGCACGGCCCCGCGTGGTGAAGTATGGCCAAACGATCCAGCAGTGGAGAGATCCTGTTCCTCTCAGCTCCACGTGAGCGAGCCCAAACGCAGAGAAACCCAAGAAACCTCGCCTGCTGCCGCGCCCACGTGACGCGGCTCTCGGCCAATGAGCGCTGGAGTGGGGTGGGGGGGGGGGCGTGACCACGCCCCACCCACCTACCCCGGCCCCATTGCTTCGGTCACGTGACGGACTCAACCAACTCAACGTCGGAGTGGATGGGGGGGATTTGTTGCCAATGGTGAAGTCCATTACGTTGTGATTCTGGGGGTGTCTGTGTGTGAGTGAGTCTGTGGGTTTCTGTGTGGTGAGTCTGTGGGTCTCTGTGTGGTGAGTCTGTGGGTCTCTGTGTGGTGAGTCTGTGGGTATCTGTGGGAGTGAGTCTGTGGGTTTCTGTGTGAGTCTATGGGTCTCTGTGTGAGTGAGCCTATGGGTCTCTGTGTGAGTCTATGGGTCTCTATGAGTGAGTCTATGGGTCTCTGTGTGAGTGAGTCTATGGGTCTCTGTGTGAGTGAGTCTATGGGTCTCTGTGTGAGTGAGTCTGTGGGTCTCTGTGTGAGTGAGTATGTGTGTCTCTGTGTGGTGAGTCTGTGGGTCTCTGTGTGAGTGAGTCTGTGGGTCTCTGTGTGAGTGAGTCTGTGGGTCTCTGTGTGAGTGAGTCTGTGGGTCTCTGTGTGAGTGAGTCTGTAGGTCTCTGTGTGGTGAGTCTGTGGGTCTCTGTGTGGTGAGTCTGTGACTCTCTGTGTGGTGAGTCTGTGGGTCTCTGTATGTGGTGAGTCTATGGGTCTCTGTGTGAGTGAGTCTGTGGGTCTCTGTGTGAGTGAGCCTGTGGGTCTCTGTGTTAGTGAGTCTGTGGGTGTCTGTGGGAGTGAGTCTGTGGGTTTCTGTGTGAGTCTATGGGTCTCTGTGTGAGTGAGCCTATGGGTCTCTGTGTGAGTCTATGGGTCTCTATGAGTGAGTCTATGGGTCTCTGTGTGAGTGAGTCTATGGGTCTCTGTGTGAGTGAGTCTATGGGTCTCTGTGTGAGTGAGTCTATGGGTCTCTGTGTGGTTAGACTGTGGGTCTCTGTGTGGTGAGTCTGTGGGTGTCTGTGTGGTGAGTCTGTGGGTCTCTGTGTGAGTAAGTCTATGGGTCTCTGTGTGAGTGAGTCTGTGGGTTTCTGTATGAGTGAGTCTATGGGTCTATGTGTTAGTGGTGGTTGTGGTGGTGATTGTGGTGGTGGTGCTGGTGAAGGTGATGGTGGTGGAGGTGGTCTCTATGTATCTCTGTGGGTCTCTATGTATCTCTGTGGGTCTCTATGTGTCTCTGTGGGTCTCTATGTATCTCTATGGGTCTCTATGTATCTCTATGGGTCTCTATTTATCTCTATGGGTCTCTACGTATCTTTGTGGGTCTCTATGTATGTCTATGGGTCTCTATGTATATCTATGTATCACTGTGGGTCTCTATGTATCTTTATGTATCTCTATGTATCTCTGTGGGTCTCTATGTATCTCTATGGGTCTCTATGTATCTCTGTGGGTCTCTATGTATCTCTGTGGGTCTCTATGTATGTCTATGTGTCTCTATGTATCTCTACGGGTCTCTATGTATGTCTAGGGGTCTCTATGTATCTTTGTGGGTCTCTATTTATCTCTATGGGTTTCTATGTATCTTTGTGGGTCTCTATGTATCTCTGTGGGTCTCTATGTATGTCTATGGGTCTATATGTATCTCTATGCGTCTCTAGGTATCTATATGGGTCTCTATGAATCTCTGTGGGACTCTATGTATCTCTATGGGTCTCTATGTATCTCTGTGGGTCTCTATGTATCTCTATGGGTCTCTATGTATCTCTATGGGTCTATATGTATCTCTGTGGGTCTATATATATGTCTAGGGGTCTCTATCGATCTCTATGTATCTCTGTGGGTCTCTATGTATCTCTGTGGGTCTCTATGTATCTCTATGGGTCTCTATTTATCTCGATGGGTCTATATCTATCTTTGTGGGTCTCTATGCATCTCTGTGGGTCTCTATGTATCTCTGTGGGTCTCTATGTATCTCTATGGGTCTCTATATATCTCTAGGGGTCTCTATGTATCTATCTGGGTCTCTATGTATCTCTATAGGTCTCTATGTATCTCTGTGGGTCTCTATCGATATCTATGTATCTCTGTGGGTCTCTATCGATTTCTATGTATCTCTGTGGGTCTCCACTATGTATCTCTGTGGGTCTCTATGGATATCTGTGGGTATCTATGTATCTCTATGTATCTCTGTGGGTCTCTATGTATTTCTGTGGGTCTCTTTGGATGTCCGTGGGCCTCTCTCTATCTTTATGGATCTCTATGAAATCTGTGTCTCTGTGGGTCTCTATGGATCTTTGTGGGTCTCTGTGGATCTCTCACTCAATCATTCACTCGGTCACTCAGCCACTCACTCAATCACTCAGCTACTCACTCAGTCACTCACTCAGTCACTCACTCGGTCACTCAGCCACTCATTCAGTCACTCAGCTACTCACTCAGTCACTCACTCAGTCACTCACTCGGTCACTCAGCCACTCACTCAGTCACTCAGCCACTCACTCAGTCACTCACTCAGTCACTCAGCCACTCACTCAGTCACTCACTCAGTCACTCAGCCACTCACTCAGTCACTCACTCAGTCACTCACTCGGTCACTCACTCAGTCACTCACTCAGTCACTGGTGGTGGTGGCGGTGGTGGTGGTGGTGGGTGGCGGTGGTGATGATGAAGGTGATGATGGTGGTGGAGGTGGTGGTGGTGGTGGGTGGCGGTGGTGATGATGATGGTGGTGGTGGAGGTGGTGGTGGCGGTGGTGGTGGGTTGCGGTGGTAGTGGAGTGTCTCGATGCATCTCTATGTATCTCTGTGGGTCTATATACAATTATTTGTATCTCTATTGATCTCTATGTATCTCTGTGGGTCTCTATCGATCTCCATGTTTCTCTGTGGGTCTCTATCGATCTCTATGTATCTCTGGGGGTCTCCACTATGTATCTATATGGGTCTCTATGTATGTCTGTGGGTCTCTATGTATCTCTGTGGGTCTCCACTATATATCTGTATTGGTCTCTATGTATCTGTATGGATCTCTATGTAGCTCTGTGGGTCTCTATGTGTCTCTGTGGGTCTCCACCATGTATCTGTATTGGTCTCTATGTATTTCTGTGGGTCTCTATGTATCTCTGCGGGTTTCTATGTATCTCTATGTGTCTCTATGGGTCAGTGGATCCATGGCTGTGTGGTTGGGGTTGGGGGCTATAGGAGTGGGGGCTATAGGAGTGGGGGCTATAGGAGTGGGGGCTATAGGAGTGTGGGCTATAGGAGTGGGGGCTATAGGAGTGGGGGGCTATAGGAGTGTGGGCTATAGGATTGGGGCTATAGGAGTGGGGGGCTATAGGAGTGGGGGCTATAGGAGTGGGGGCTATAGGAGTGGGGGCTATAGGAGTGGGGGCTATAGGAGTAGGGGCTATAGGAGTGGGGGCTATAGGAGTGGGGGCTATAGGAGTGGGGGCTATAGGAGTGGGGGCTATAGGAGTGGGGGGCTATAGGAGTAGGGGCTATAGGAGTGGGGGCTATAGGAGTGGGGGCTATAGGAGTGAGGGCTATAGGAGTGGGGGCTATATGATTGAGGGCTATAGGAGTGGAGGCTATAGGAGTGGGGGCTATAGGAGTGGGGGCTATAGGAGTGGGGGCTATAGGAGTGGGGGCTATAGGAGTGGGGGCTATAGGAGTGGGGGCTATAGGAGTGGGGGCTATAGGATTGGGGGCTATAGGAGTGGGGGGATATAGGAGTGGGGGCTATAGGAGTGGGGGCTATAGGAGTGGGGGCTATAGGAGTGGGGGGCTATAGGAGTGGGGGCTATAGGAGTGGGGGCTATAGGAGTGGGGGCTATAGGAGTGGGGGCTATAGGAGTGGGGGGCTATAGGAGTGGGGGGCTATAGGAGTGGGGGCTATAGGAGTGGGGGCTATAGGAGTGGGGGCTATAGGATTGAGGGCTATAGGAGTGGGGGCTATAGGAGTGTGGGCTATAGGAGTGAGGGCTATAGGAGTGGGGGCTATAGGAGTGGGGGCTATAGGAGTGGGGGCTATAGGAGTGGGGGCTATAGGAGTGGGGGTTATGGGAGTGGGAGCTATAGGAGTGTGGGTTATAGGAGTGGGGGCTATAGGAGTGGGGGCTATAGGAGTGGGGGCTATAGGAGTGGGGGCTATAGGAGTGGGGGGCTATAGGAGTGGGGGCTATAGGAGTGGCGGCTATAGGAGTGGGGGCTATAGGAGTGTGGGCTATAGGATTGGGGGCTATAGGAGTGGGGGGCTATAGGAGTGGGGGCTATAGGAGTGGGGGCTATAGGAGTGGGGGCTCTAGGATTGTGGGGCTATAGGAGTGGGGGCTATAGGAGTGGGGGCTATAGGAGTGGGGGCTATAAGAGTGGGGGGCTATAGGAGTGGGGGCTATAGGAGTTGGGGGGCTATAGGAGTAGGAGCTATAGGAGTGGGGGCTATAGGAGTGGGGGCTATAGGAGTGGGGGCTATAGGAGTGTGGGCTATAGGATTGGGGGCTATAGGAGTGGGGGGTTATAGGAGTGGGCGCTATAGGAGTGGGGGGCTATAGGAGTGGGGGCTATAGGAGTGGGGGCTATAGGAGTGTGGGCTATAGGAGTGGGGGCTATAGGATTGAGGGCTATAGGAGTGGGGGCTATTGGAGTGGGGGCTATAGGAGTGAGGGCTATAGGAGTGTGGGCTATAGGATTGAGGGCTATAGGAGTGGGGCTATAGGAGTGGGGGCTATAGGAGTGTGGGCTATAGGAGTGGGGGCTATAGGAGTGTGGGCTATAGGAGTGGGGGCTATAGGAGTGGGGGCTATAGGAGTGGGGGCTATAGGAGTGAGGGCTATAGGAGTGGGGGGCTATAGGAGTGTGGGCTATAGGAGTGGGGGCTATAGGAGTGGGGGCTATAGGAGTGTGGGCTATAGGAGTGGGGGCTATAGGAGTGGGGGCTATAGGAGTGGGTGCTATAGGAGTGGGGGCTATAGGAGTGGGGGCTATAGGAGTGGGGGCTATAGGAGTTGGGGCTACAGGAGTGGGTGCTATAGGAGTGGGGGCTATAGGAGTGTGGGCTATAGGAGTGGGTGCTATAGGAGTGGGGGCTATAGGAATGGGGGGCTATAGGAGTGGGGGCTATAGGAGTGGGGGCTATAGGAGTGGGGGCTATAGGAGTGGGGGCTTTAGGAGTGGGGGCTATAGGAGTGTGGGCTATAGGAGTGGGGGCTATAGGAGTGGGGGCTATAGGAGTGGGGGGCTATAGGAGTGGGGGCTATAGGAGTGTGGGCTATAGGAGTGGGGGCTATAGGAGTGTGGGCTATAGGAGTGGGGGCTATAGGAGTGGGGGCTATAGGAGTGTGAGCTATAGGAGTGTGGGCTATAGGAGTGGGGGCTATAGGGGTGGGGGCTATAGGAGTGGGGGCTATAGGAGTGGGGGGCTATAGGAGTGTGGGCTACAGGAGTGGGAGCTATAGGAGTGGGGGCTATAGGAGTGGGGGCTATAAGAGTGTGGGGCTATAGGAGTGGGGGCTATAGGAGTGGGGGCTATAGGAGTGTGGGCTATAGGAGTGTGGGCTATGGGAGTGTGGGCTATAGGAGTGGGGGCTATAGGAGTGTGGGCTATAGGAGTGGGGGCTATAGGAGTGGGGGCTATAGGAGTGTGGGCTATAGGAGTGGGGGCTACTGAGTGGAGGCTATCGGAGTGTGGGCTATAGGAGTGGGGGCTATAGGAGTGGGGGCTATAGGAGTGAGGGCTATAGGAGTGGGGGCTATAGGAGTGGGGGCTATAGGAGTGTGGACTATAGGAGTGGGGGCTATAGGAGTGGAGGTTATAGGAGTGGGGGCTATAGGAGTGGGGGCTATAGGAGTGGGGGCTATAGGATTGGGGGCTATAGGAGTGGGGGCTATAGGAGTGAGGGCTATAGGAGTGGGGGCTATAAGAGTGGGGGCTATAGGAGTGGGGGCTATAGGAGTGAGGGCTATAGGAGTGGGGGCTATAGGAGTGGGGGCTATCGGAGTGGGGGCTATAGGAGTGGGGGCTATAGGAGTGGGGGCTATAGGAGTGTGGGTCACCCATTTCTTGTAAAGGGTTTGGTCAGAATGTAAACGATTTTCCCACCTTACGAGACCAGATTGACACTCTGAACAAACTCCCACTTCCAATTACAAAGACAAAGGTCACCCGTGTAGGCTTCCATCATGGGCTGCACGGGCAAGTGCAGCTCGCAAGTCAACAACACCAGCGCCTGTGAAGGGCACGGACACTCAGTCACTCAGTCACTCACTCAGTCACTCACTTAGCCACTCAGTCACTCACTCAGTCACTCAGTCACTCACTCAGTGACTCACTCGGTCACTCAGTCACTCACTCAGTCACTCAGTCACTCACCCTCTCACTCATTCACTCACTCAGTCACTCAGTCACTCACGCTCTCACTCATTCACTCACTCAGTCACTCACTCAGTCACTCAGTCACTCACCCTCTCACTCATTCACTCACTCAGTCACTCACTTAGCCACTCAGTCACTCACTCATTCACTCAATCATCCACTCAGTCACTCACTCAGTCACTCACTCACTCACTCAGTCACTGGATCAGTCACTCACTCAGTCACTCAGTCACTCACTCAGTCACTCAGTCACTCACCCTCTCACTCATTCACTCACTCAGTCACTCAGTCACTCACCCTCTCACTCATTCACTCACTCGGTCACTCACTTAGCCACTCAGTCACTCAGTCACCCACCCTCTCACTCATTCACTCACTCAGTCACTCAGTCACTCAGTCACTCACTCAGTCACTCACTCAGTCACTCAGTCACTCAGTCACTCACACTCAGTCACTCACTCGGTCACTCACTTAGCCAGTCAGTCACTCACTCATTCAGTCAGGCACTCACTCAGTGACTCAGCCACTCACTCAGTCACTCACTTAATCACTCACCCAGCTCCTCAGTCACTCACTCAGTCACTCACTAATCCGCTCGGTCACTCACTCAGTCACTCACTCATCCACTCAGTCATTCACTCAGTCACTGGCGCATTCACTTACTCGGTCACTCTCTCAGTCACTCAGTCACGCACTCAGGCACTCACTCACTTATTCAGTCAGTCACTTACTCACTCAGTCACTCACTCAGTCACACACTCACTCACTCACTCAGTCACTCACTCACTCACTCGGTCACCACTTATTCAGTCAGTCACTCACTCGGTCACTCACTCAGTCACTCACTCATCCACTCAGTCACTCCGTCAGTCACTCACTCAGTCACTCACTCAGCCACTTAGTCACTCACTCATTCACTCACTCATCCACTCAGTCACTCACTCAGTCACTGACTCACTCACTCAGTCACTGAATCAGTCACTCACTCAGTCACTCAGCCACTCACTCAGTCACTCACTCAGTCACTCACTCAGTCACTCAGTCGCTCACTCAGTCAATCACTCATCCGCTCGGTCACTCACTCAGTCACTCACTCATCCACTCAGTCACTCACTCAGTCACTCACTCATCCTCGCGGTCACTCACTCAGTCACTCACTCAATCACTCAGTCACTCACTCAGTTACTCACTCATCCACTCATTCACTCACTCAGTCACTCACTCAGTCACTCACTCAGTTACTCACTAATCCATTCATTCACTCCCTCAGTCACTCAGTCAATCACACATCCACTCACTCGCTCACTCAGCCACTCAGTCACTGGTGGTGATGGTGGTGATGGAGGTGATGATGATGATGGTGGTAGTGGTGGAGGTGGTGGTGGAGGGTCTCTATGCATCTCTATCTCTGTGGGTCTCTATCGATATCTATGTATCTCTGTGGGTCTCTATCGATTTCTGTGTATCTCTGTGGGTCTCCACTATGTATCTCTGTGGGTCTCTATGGATCTCTGTGGGTCTCTATGTATCTCTATGTATCTCTATGTATCTCTGTGGGTCTCTATGTATTTCTATGGGTCTCTATGGACGCCCGTGGGTCTCTCTCTATCTTTATGGATCTCTATGTAATCTGTGTCTCTGTGGGTCTCTATGGATCTTTGTGGGTCTCTGTGGATCTCTCACTCAATCACTCACTCGGTCACTCAGGGACTCACTCAGTCACTCAGCCACTCACTCAGTCACTCACTCAGTCACTCAGTCACTCACTCAGTCACTGGTGGTGGCGGTGGTGGGTGGCGGTGGTGATGATGACGGTGATGATGGTGGTGGTGGTGGAGGTGGTGGTGGTGGGTGGCGGTGGTGATGATGATGGTGATGATGGTGGTGGTGGTGGGTGGCGGTGGTGGTGGAGTGTCTCTATGCATCTCTATGTATCTCTGTGGGTCTATATACAATTATTTGTATCTCTATGGGTCTCCATGTATCTCTGTGGGTCTCTATCGATCTCCATGTTTCTCTGTGGGTCTCTATCGATCTCTATGTATCTCTGTAGGTCTCCACTATGTATCTATATGGGTCGCTATGTATGTCTGTGGGTCTCTATGTATCTCTGTGGGTCTCTATGTATCTCTGTGGGTCTCCACTATATATCTGTATGGGTCTCAATGTATCTGTATGGGTCTCTATGTATCTCTGTGGGACTCTATGTGTCTCTGTGGGTCTCCACTATGTATCTGTATTGGTATCTATGTATCTCTGTGGGTCTCTATGTATCTCTATGGATCTCTATGTATCTCTATGGGTTTCTATGTATGTTTGTGGGTCTCTATGTATCTCTATGGGTCTCTATGTATCTCTGTGGGTCTCTGTCGAACTCTATGTGTCTCTGTGGGTCTCTATCGATCTCTATGTATCTCTGTGGGTCTCTATCGATTTCTATGTATCTCTGTGGGTCTCCACTATGTATCTCTGTGTATCTCTATGTATCTCTGTGGGTCTCTATGTATCTCTGTAGGTCTCTATCGATCTGTATGTGTCCCTTATAGGAGTGTGGGCTATAGGAGTGGGGGCTATAGGAGTGGGGTCTATAGGAGTGAGGGCTATAGGAGTGGGGGCTTTAGGATTGAGGGCTATAGGAGTGGGGGCTATAGGAGTGGGGGCTATAGGAGTGGGGGGCTATAGGAGTGTGGGATATAGGAGTGGGGGCTATAGGAGTGGGGGCTATAGGAGTGGGGGGCTATTGGAGTGGGGGGCTATAGGAGTGGGGGGCTATTGGAGTGGGGGGCTATAGGAGTGGGGGCTATAGGAGTGGGGGCTATAGGAGTGGGGTCTATAGGAGTGGGGGTTATGGGAGTGGGGGCTATAGGAGTGGGGGCTATAGGAGTGGGGGCTATAGGAGTGGGGGCTATAGGAGTGGGGGCTATAGGAGTGTGGGCTATAGGAGTGGGGGCTATAGGAGTGTGGGCTATAGGAGTGGGGGCTATAGGAGTGGGGGCTATAGGAGTGGGGGCTATAGGAGTGTGGGCTATAGGAGTGGGGGCTATAGGAGTGGGGGCTATAGGAGTGGGGGCTATAGGAGTCTGGGCTATAGGAGTGTGCGTATAGGAGTGGGGGCTATAGGAGTGGGGGCTATAGGAGTGGGGGCTATAGGAGTGGGGGCTATAGAAGTGTGGGCTATAGGAGTGGGGGGCTATAGGAGTGGGGGCTATAGGATTGAGGGCTATAGGAGTGGGGGCTATAGGAGTGGGGGCTATAGGATTGAGGGCTATAGGAGTGGGGGCTATAGGAGTGGGGGCTATAGGAGTGGGGGCTATAGGAGTGGGGGCTATAGGAGTGAGGGCTATAGGAGTGGGGGCTATAGGAGTGGGGGCTATAGGAGTGGGGGGCTATAGGAGTGGGGGCTATAGGAGTGGGGGCTATAGGAGTGGGGGCTATAGGAGTGGGGGCTATTGGAGTGGGGGCTATAGGAGTGTGAGCTATAGGAGTGGGGGCTATAGGAGTGTGGGCTATAGGAGTGTGGGCTATAGGAGTGTGAGCTATAGGAGTGGGGGCTATTGGAGTGGGGGCTACAGGAGTGGGAGCTATAGGAGTGTGGGCTATAGGAGTGGGGGCTATAGGAGTGGGGGCTATAGGAGTGGGGGCTATAGGAGTGTGGGCTATAGGAGTGGGGGCTATAGGAGTGGGGGCTATAGGAGTGGGGGCTATAGGATTGGGGGCTATAGGAGTGGGGGCTATAGGAGTGGGGGCTATAGGAGTGGGGGCTATAGGAGTGGGGGCTATAGGAGTGGGGGCTATAAGAGTGTGGGGCTATAGGAGTGGGGGCTATAGGAGTGGGGGCTATAGGAGTGGGGGCTATAGGAGTGGGGGGCTATAGGAGTGTGGGCTATAGGAGTGTTGGCTATAGGAGTGGGGGCTAGAGGAGTGGGGGCTATAGGAGTGGGGGCTATATGATTGGGGGGCTATAGGAGTGGGGGCTATAGGAGTATGGGCTATAGGAGTGTTGGCTATAGGATTGGGGGGCTATAGGAGTGGGGGCTATAGGAGTGGGGGCTATAGGAGAGGGGGCTATCGGAGTGGGGGCTATAGGAGTGGGGGCTATAGGAGTGGGGGCTATAGGAGTGGGGGCTATAGGAGTGGGGGGCTATAGGAGTGTGGGCTATAGGAGTGTGGGTTATAGGAGTGGAGGCTATAGGAGTGTGGACTATAGGAGTGGGGGCTATAGGAGTGGAGGTTATAGGAGTGGGGGCTATAGGAGTGGGGGCTATAGGAGTGTGGGCTATAGGAGTGTGGGCTATAGGAGTGAGGGCTATAGGAGTGGGGGCTATAGGAGTGGGGGCTATAGGAGTGGGGGGCTATATGAGTGAGGGCTATAGGAGTGGGGGGCTATAGGAGTGTGGGCTATAGGAGTGTTGGCTATAGGATTGGGGGGCTATAGGAGTGGGGGCTATAGGAGTGGGGGCTATAGGAGTGTGGGCTATAGGAGTGTTGGCTATAGGATTGGGGGGCTATAGGAGTGGGGGCTATAGGAGAGGGGGCTATCGGAGTGGGGGCTATAGGAGTGGGGGCTATAGGAGTGTGGGCTATAGGAGTGGGGGGCTATAGGAGTGGGGGCTCTAGGAGTGTGGGCTATAGGAGTGGGGGCTATAGGAGTGGGGGCTATAGGAGTGGGGGCTATAGGAGTGGGGGCTATAGGAGTGTGGGCTATAGGAGTGGGGGCTATAGGAGTGGGGGCTATAGGAGTGGGGGGCTATAGGAGTGTGGGCTATAGGAGTGTTGGCTATAGGAGTGGGGGCTAGAGGAGTGGGGGCTATAGGAGTGGGGGCTATATGATTGGGGGGCTATAGGAGTGTGGGCTATAGGAGTGTTGGCTATAGGATTGGGGGGCTATAGGAGTGGGGGCTATAGGAGTGGGGGCTATCGGAGTGTGGGCTATAGGAGTGGGGGCTATCGGAGTGGGGGCTATAGGAGTGGGGGCTATAGGAGTGGGGGCTATAGGAGTGGGGGCTATAGGAGTGTGGGTCACCCATTTCTTGTAAAGGGTTTGGTCAGAATGTAAACGATTTTCCCACCTTACGAGACCAGATTGACTCTGAACAAACTCCCACTTCCAATTACAAAGACAAAGGTCACCCGTGTAGGCTTCCATCATGGGCTGCACGGGCAAGTGCAGCTCGCAAGTCAACAACACCAGCGCCTGTGAAGGGCACGGACACTCAGTCACTCAGTCACTCACCCTCTCACTCATTCACTCACTCAGTCACTCACTCACACTCACCCTCTCACTCATTCACTCACTCGGTCTCTCACTTAGCCAGTCAGTCACTCACTCGGTCACTCACTCATTCACTCAGGCACTCACTCATCCACTCAGTCACTCACTCAGTGACTCACTCAGTCAATCACACTCACCCTCTCACTCATTCACTCACTCGGTCACTCACTTAGCCAGTCAGTCACTCACTCAGTCACTCACTCAGTCACTCACTCGGTCACTCACTCAGTCACTCACTTATCCACTCAGTTACTCACTCAGTCCCTCACTCATCCGCTCGGTCACTCACTCAATCACTCACTCATCCACTCAGTCACTCACTCAGTCACTGGTGCATTCAGTTACTCGGTCACTCTCTCAGTCACTCAGTCACGCACTCAGGGACTCACTCACTTATTCAGTCAGTCACTTACTCACTCAGTCACTCAGTCACTCACTCAGTCACACACTCACTCACTCAGTCACTCACTCACTCACTCGGTCACCACTTATTCAGTCAGTCACTCACTCGGTTCCTCACTCAGTCACTCACTCATCCACTCAGTCACTCACTTAGTCACTCACTCAGTCACTCACTCAGCCACTCAGTCACTCACTCATTCACTCACTCATCCACTCAGTCACTCACTCAGTCACTCACTCACTCAGTCACTGAATCAGTCACTCACTCAGTCACTCAGTCACTCACTCAGTCACTCACTCAGTCACTCAGTCACTCACTCACTCAGTCAATCACTCATCCGCTCGGTCTCTCTCTCAGTCACTCAGTCACTCACTCGGTCACTCACTCAGTCACTCACTCAATCACTCAGTCACTCACTCATCCGCTCGCTCACTCACTCAGTCACTCACTCATCCACTCAGTCACTCATTCAGTCACTCACTCATCCTCTCGGTCACTCACTCAATCACTCATTCACTCACTCAGTCACTCACTCAGTTACTCACTCATCCACTCATTCACTCACTCAGTCACTCACTCAGTTACTCCCTAATCCGCTCATTCACTCAGTCACTCCGTCACTCACTCATCCACTCACTCGCTCACTCAGCCACTCAGTCACTGGTGGTGATGGTGGTGATGGAGGTGATGATGATGATGGTGGTGGTGGTGGAGGGTCTCTATGCATCTCTATCTATCTCTGTGGGTCTCTATCGATCTCTATGTATCTCTGTGGGTCTCTATCGATATCTATGTATCTCTGTGGGTCTCTATCGATTTCTATGTATCTCTGTGGGTCTCCACTATGTATCTCTGTGGGTCTCTATGGATCTCTGTGGGTCTCTATGTATCTCTATGTATCTCTGTGGGTCTCTATGTATCTCTGTGGGTCTTCACTATGTATCTCTGTGGGTCTCTATGGATCTTTGTGGGTCTCTATGTATCTCTATGTATCTCTATATATCTCTGTGGGTCTTTATGTATTTCTGTGGGTCTCAAAGGACGTCCGTGGGTCTCTATGTAATCTGTGTCTCTGTGGGTCTCTATGGATCTTTTTGGGTCTCTATGTATCTCTATGTATCTCTATATATCTCTGTGGGTCTTTATGTATTTCTGTGGGTCTCTATGGACGTCCGTGGGTCTCTATGTAATCTGTGTCTCTGTGGGTCTCTATGGATCTTTGTGGGTCTCTGTGGATCTCTCACTCAATCACTCACTCGGTCACTCAGGGACTCACTCAGTCACTCAGCCACTCACTCAGTCACTCACTCAGTCACTCAGTCACTGGTGGTGGCGGTGGTGGGTGGCGGTGGTGATGATGACGGTGATGATGGTGGTGGAGGTGGTGGTGGTGCGTGGCGGTGGTGATGATGATGGTGATGATGGTGGTGGTGGTGGAGGTGGTGGTGGTGGGTGGCGGTGGTGGTGGAGTGTCTCTATGCATCTCTATGTATCTCTGTGGGTCTATATACAATTATTTGTATCTCTATGGGTCTCCATGTATCTTTGTGGGTCTCTATCGATCTCCATGTTTCTCTGTGGGTCTCTATCGATCTCTATGTATCTCTGTGGGTCTCCACTATGTATCTATATGGGTCTCTATGTATGTCTGTGGGTCTCTATGTATCTCTGTGGGTCTCCACTATATATCTGTATTGGTCTCTATGTATCTGTATGGATCTCTATGTAGCTCTGTGGGTCTCTATGTATCTCTGTGGGTCTCTATGTATCTCTGTGAGTTTCTATGTATCTCTATGGGTCTTTATGTATCTCTGTGGGTCTCTATGTATGTCTGTAGGTTTCTATGTATCTGTATTGGTCTCTATGTATCTCTGTGGGTCTCTATGTATCTCTGTGGGTTTCTATGTATCTCTGTGGGTTTCTATGTATGTCTGTGGATCTCTATGTATCTCTATGTTTCTCTGTGGGTCTCTATGGATGTCCGTGGGTCTCTCTCTATCTCTATGGATCTCTATGTCATCTGTGTCTTTGTGGGTCTCTATGGATATCTGTGCATCTCTGTGGGTCTCTATGGATGTCCATGGGTCTCTATGGATCTCTATGTAATCTGTATCTCTGTGGGTCTCTATGGATGTCCGTGTGTCTCTATCTTTATGGATCTCTATGTAATCTGTGTCTCTGTGGGTCTCTATGGATCTCTATGTATCTGTGTGGGTCTCTATCGATCTCTATGTATCTCTATGGGTCTCTATGGATGTCCGTGGGTCTCTCTCTATCTCTATGGATCTCTATGTAATCTGTATCTCTGTGGGTCTCTATGGATCTCAATGTATCTCTGTGGGTCTCTATGTATCTTTGTGGGTCTCTATGTATCTCTGTGGATCTCTATGTATCTCTGTGGGTATCTCTCGATCTCTATGTGTCTATGTGGGTCAGTGGATCCATGGATGTGTGGTTGGGGTTATGGGAGTGGGGGCTATAGGAGTGGGGGCTATAGGAGTGGGGGCTATAGGAGTGGCGGCTATAGGAGTGTGGGCTATCGGAGTGGGGGCTATAGGAGTGGGGGGCTATAGGAGTGTGGGCTATATGAGTGGGGGCTATAGGAGTGGGGGCTATAGGAGTGGGGGCTATAGGAGTGTGGGCTATAGGAGTGTGGGCTATATGAGTGGGGGCTATAGGAGTGGGGGCTATAGGAGTGGGGGCTATAGGAGTGGGGGCTATAGGAGTGGGGGCTATAGGAGTGTGGGCTATAGGAGTGGGGGCTATAGGAGTGTGGGCTATAGGAGTGGGGGCTATAGGAGTGGGGGCTATAGGAGTGGGGGCTATAGGAGTGGGGGGCTATAGGAGTGGGGGCTATAGGAGTGGGGGCTATAGGAGTGGGGGCTATAGGAGTGTGGGCTATAGGAGTGGGGGCTATAGGAGTGGGGGCTATAGGAGTGGGGGGCTATAGGAGTGGGGGCTATAGGAGTGGGGGCTATAGGAGTGGGGGCTATTGGAGTGGGGGCTATAGGAGTGGGGGCTATAGGAGTGGGGGCTATAGGAGTGGGGGCTATAGGAGTGTGGGCTATAGGAGTGTGGGCTATAGGAGTGGGGGCTATAGGAGTGGGGGCTATAGGAGTGGGGGCTCTAGGAGTGGGGGCTATAGGAGTGAGGGCTATAGGAGTGGGGGGCTATAGGAGTGGGGGCTATGGGAGTGGGGGCTATAGGAGTGGGGTCTATAGGAGTGAGGGCTATAGGAGTGGGGGCTATAGGAGTGGGGGCTATAGGAGTCTGGGCTATAGGAGTGTGGGCTATAGGAGTAGGGGCTATAGGAGTGGGGGCTATAGGAGTGGGGGCTATAGGAGTGGGGGCTATAGGATTGGGGGGCTATAGGAGTGGGGGCTATAGGAGTGGGGGGCTATTGGAGTGGGGGCTATAGGAGTGTGGGCTATAGGAGTGGGGGCTATAGGAGCGAGGGCTATAGGAGTGGGGGGCTATAGGAGTGGGGGCTATAGGATTGGGGGGCTATAGGAGTGAGGGCTATAGGAGTGTGGGCTATAGGAGTGGGGGCTATAGGAGTGGGGGTTATAGGAGTGGGGGGCTATAGGAGTGAGGGCTATAGGAGTGGGGGCTATAGGAGTGGGGTTATAGGAGTGGGGGCTATAGGAGTGGGGGCTATAGGAGTGGGGGCGATAGGAGTGGGGGGCTATAGGAGTGGGGGCTATAGGAGTGGGGACTATAGGAGTGAGGGCTATAGGAGTGGGGGCTATAGGAGTGGGGGCTATAGGAGTGGGGGCTATAGGAGTGGGGGCTATAGGAGTGGGGGCTATAGGAGTGGGGGCTATAGGAGTGTGGGCTACAGGAGTGGGAGCTATAGGAGTGGGGGCTATAGGAGTGGGGGCTATAGAAGTGGGGGGCTATAGGAGTGTGGGCTATAGGAGTGGGGGCTATAGGAGTGGGGGCTATAGGAGTGTGGGCTAGAGGAGTGGGGGCTATAGGAGTGGGAGCTATAGGAGTGGGGGCTATAGGAGTGGGGGCTATAGAAGTGGGGGGCTATAGGAGTGAGGGCTATAGGAGTGGGGGCTATAGGAGTGGGGGCTATCGGAGTGTGGGCTATAGGAGTGGGGGCTATAGGAGTGTGGGCTATAGGAGTGTGGGCTATAGGAGTGTGGGCTATATGAGTGTGGGCTATGGGAGTGTGGGCTATAGGAGTGGGGGCTATAGGAGTGTGGGCTATAGGAGTGGGGGCTATAGGAGAGGGGGCTATCGGAGTGGGGGCTATAGGAGTGGGGGCTATAGGAGTGGGGGCTATAGGAGTGTGGGCTATAGGAGTGGGGGCTATCGGAGTGGGGGCTATAGGAGTGGGGGCTATAGGAGTGGGGGGCTATAGGAGTGGGGGCTATAGGAGTGGGGGCTATAGGAGTGGGGGCTATAGGAGTGGGGGCTATAGGAGTGGGGGCTATAGGAGTGGGGGCTATAGGAGTGGGGGGCTATAGGAGTGGGGGGCTATAGGAGTGGGGGCTATAGGAGTGGGGGCTATGGGAGTGTGGGCTATAGGAGTGGGGGCTATAGGAGTGTGGGCTATAGGAGTGGGGGGCTATAGGAGTGTGGGCTATAGGAGTGGGGGCTATCGGAGTGGGGGCTATAGGAGTGGGGGCTATAGGAGTGTGGGCTATAGGAGTGTGGGCTATAGGAGTGGGGGCTATAGGAGTAGGGGCTATAGGAGTGTTGGCTATAGGATTGGGGGGCTATAGGAGTGGGGGCTATAGGAGTGGGGGCTATAAGAGTGGGGGGCTATAGGAGTGGGGGCTATAGGAGTTGGGGGGCTATAGGAGTGGGGGCTATAGGAGTGGGGGCTATAGGAGTGTGAGTCACCCATTTCTTGTAAAGGGTTTGGTCAGAATGTCAACGATTTTCCCACCTTACGAGACCAGATTGACACTCTGAACAAACTCCCACTTCCAATTACAAAGACAAAGGTCACCCGTGTAGGCTTCCATCATGGGCTGCACGGGCAAGTGCAGCTCGCAAGTCAACAACACCAGCGCCTGTGAAGGGCACGGACACTCAGTCACTCAGTCACTCACTTAGCCACTCAGTCACTCAGTCACTCACTCAGTCACTCAGTCACTCAGCCTCTCACTCATTCACTCACTCAGTCACTCACTTAGCCACTCAGTCACTCACTCATTCACTCAGTCATCCACTCAGTCACTCACTCAGTCACTCACTCACTCAGCCACTGAATCAGTCACTCACTCAGTCACTCAGTCACTCACTCAGTCACTCAGTCACTCACCCTCTCACTCATTCACTCACTCAGTCACTCAGTCACTCACCCTCTCACTCATTCACTCACTCGGTCACTCACTTAGCCACTCAGTCACTCAGTCACTCACCCTCTCACTCATTCACTCACTCAGTCACTCAGTCACTCAGTCACTCACTCAGTCACTCACTCAGTCACTCAGTCACTCAGTCACTCACACTCAGTCACTCACTCGGTCACTCACTTAGCCAGTCAGTCACTCACTCATTCAGTCAGGCACTCACTCAGTGACTCAGCCACTCACTCAGTCACTCACTTAATCACTCACCCAGCTCCTCAGTCACTCACTCAGTCACTCACTAATCCGCTCGGTCACTCACTCAGTCACTCACTCATCCACTCAGTCATTCACTCAGTCACTGGCGCATTCACTTACTCGGTCACTCTCTCAGTCACTCAGTCACGCACTCAGGCACTCACTCACTTATTCAGTCAGTCACTTACTCACTCAGTCACTCACTCAGTCACACACTCACTCACTCACTCAGTCACTCACTCACTCACTCGGTCACCACTTATTCAGTCAGTCACTCACTCGGTCACTCACTCAGTCACTCACTCATCCACTCAGTCACTCCGTCAGTCACTCACTCAGTCACTCACTCAGCCACTTAGTCACTCACTCATTCACTCACTCATCCACTCAGTCACTCACTCAGTCACTGACTCACTCACTCAGTCACTGAATCAGTCACTCACTCAGTCACTCAGCCACTCACTCAGTCACTCACTCAGTCACTCACTCAGTCACTCAGTCGCTCACTCAGTCAATCACTCATCCGCTCGGTCACTCACTCAGTCACTCACTCATCCACTCAGTCACTCACTCAGTCACTCACTCATCCTCGCGGTCACTCACTCAGTCACTCACTCAATCACTCAGTCACTCACTCAGTTACTCACTCATCCACTCATTCACTCACTCAGTCACTCACTCAGTCACTCACTCAGTTACTCACTAATCCATTCATTCACTCCCTCAGTCACTCAGTCAATCACACATCCACTCACTCGCTCACTCAGCCACTCAGTCACTGGTGGTGATGGTGGTGATGGAGGTGATGATGATGATGGTGGTAGTGGTGGAGGTGGTGGTGGAGGGTCTCTATGCATCTCTATCTCTGTGGGTCTCTATCGATGTCTATGTATCTCTGTGGGTCTCTATCGATTTCTGTGTATCTCTGTGGTTCTCCACTATGTATCTCTGTGGGTCTCTATGGATCTCTGTGGGTCTCTATGTATCTCTATGTATCTCTGTGGGTCTCTATGTATATCTGTGGGTGTCTATGGATGTCCGTGGGCCTCTCTCTCCATCTTTATGGATCTCTATGTAATCTGTGTCTCTGTGGGTCTCTATGTATCTCTGTGGGTCTCTATGGATCTTTGTGGGTCTCTATGTATCTCTATGTATCTCTATGTATCTCTGTGGGTCTCTATGTATTTCTATGGGTCTCTATGGACGCCCGTGGGCCTCTCTCTATCTTTATGGATCTCTATGTAATCTGTGTCTCTGTGGGTCTCTATGGATCTTTGTGGGTCTCTGTGGATTTCTCACTCAATCACTCACTCGGTCACTCAGCCACTCACTCAGTCACTCAGCCACTCACTCATTCACTCACTCAGTCACTCAGTCACTCACTCAGTCACTCACTCAGTCACTGGTGGTGGCGGTGGTGGGTGGCAGTGGTGATGATGACGGTGATGATGGTGGTGGTGGTGGTGGAGGTGGTGGTGGTGGGTGGCGGTGGTGATGATGATGGTGATGATGGTGGTGGTGGAGGTGGAGGTGGTGGTGGGTGGCGGTGGTGGTGGAGTGTCTCTATGCATCTCTATATATCTCTGTGGGTCTATATACAATTATTTGTATCTCTATGGGTCTCCATGAATCTCTGTGGGTCTCTATCGATCTCCATATTTCTCTGTGGGTCTCAATCGATCTCTATGTATCTCTCTGGGTCTCCACTATGTATCTAAATGGGTCTCTATGTATGTCTGTGGGTCTCTATGTATCTCTGTGGGTCTCTATGTATCTCTGTGGGTCTCCACTATATATCTGTATGGGTCTCAATGTATCTGTATGGGTCTCTATGTATCTCTGTGGGTCTCTATGTATCTCTGTGGGTCTCTATGTGTCTCTGTGGGTCTCCACTATGTATCTGTAATGGTCTCTATGTATCTCTGTGGGTCTCTATGTATCTCTATGGGTCTCTATGTATCTCTGTGGGTTTCTACGTATGTCTGTGGGTCTCTATGTATCTCTATGCGTCTCTGTGTATCTCTGTGGATCTCTATCGATTTCTATGTATCTCTGTGGGTCTCTATGTATCTCTGTGGGTTTCTATGTATCTCTGTGGGTTTCTATGTATGTCTGTGGATCTCTATGTATCTCTATGTTTCTCTGTGGGTCTCTATGGATGTCCGTGGGTCTCTCTCTATCTCTATGGATCTCTATGTCATCTGTGTCTTTGTGGGTCTCTATGGATATCTGTGCATCTCTGTGGGTCTCTATGGATGTCCATGGGTCTCTATGGATCTCTATGTAATCTGTATCTCTGTGGGTCTCTATGGATGTCCGTGTGTCTCTATCTTTATGGATCTCTATGTAATCTGTGTCTCTGTGGGTCTCTATGGATCTCTATGTATCTGTGTGGGTCTCTATCGATCTCTATGTATCTCTATGGGTCTCTATGGATGTCCGTGGGTCTCTCTCTATCTCTATGGATCTCTATGTAATCTGTATCTCTGTGGGTCTCTATGGATCTCAATGTATCTCTGTGGGTCTCTATGTATCTTTGTGGGTCTCTATGTATCTCTGTGGATCTCTATGTATCTCTGTGGGTATCTCTCGATCTCTATGTGTCTATGTGGGTCAGTGGATCCATGGATGTGTGGTTGGGGTTATGGGAGTGGGGGCTATAGGAGTGGGGGCTATAGGAGTGGGGGCTATAGGAGTGGCGGCTATAGGAGTGTGGGCTATCGGAGTGGGGGCTATAGGAGTGGGGGGCTATAGGAGTGTGGGCTATATGAGTGGGGGCTATAGGAGTGGGGGCTATAGGAGTGGGGGCTATAGGAGTGTGGGCTATAGGAGTGTGGGCTATATGAGTGGGGGCTATAGGAGTGGGGGCTATAGGAGTGGGGGCTATAGGAGTGGGGGCTATAGGAGTGTGGGCTATAGGAGTGGGGGCTATAGGAGTGGGGGCTATAGGAGTGGGGGCTATAGGAGTGGGGGCTATAGGAGTGGGGGGCTATAGGAGTGTGGGCTATAGGAGTGTTGGCTATAGGATTGGGGGGCTATAGGAGTGGGGGCTATAGGAGTTGGGGCTATAGGAGTGGGGGCTATAGGAGTGTGGGCTATAGGAGTGGGGGCTATAGGAGTGGGGGCTATAGGAGTGTGGGCTATAGGAGTGGGGGCTATAGGAGTGGGGGCTATAGGAGTGAGGGTTATAGGAGTGGGGGCTATAGGAGTGGGGGCTATAGGAGTGGGGGCTATAGGAGTGGGGGCCTATAGGAGTGGGGGGCTATAGGAGTGTGGGCTATAGGAGTGTTGGCTATAGGAGTGGGGGCTAGAGGAGTGGGGGCTATAGGAGTGGGGGCTATATGATTGGGGGGCTATAGGAGTGGGGGCTATAGGAGTGGGGGCTATCGGAGTGGGGGCTATAGGAGTGGGGGCTATAGGAGTGTGGGCTATAGGAGTGGGGGCTATAGGAGTGAGGGCTATAGGAGTGGGGGCTATAGGAGTGTGGGCTATAGGAGTGGCGGCTATAGGAGTGGGGGCTATAGGAGTGGGGGCTATAGGAGTGGGGGCTATAGGAGTGGGGGCTATAGGAGTGTGGGCTATAGGAATGGGGGGCTATAGGAGTGTGGGCTATAGGAGTGGGGGCTATAGGAGTGAGGGATATAAGAGTGGGGGCTATAGGAGTGTCGGCTAATGGAGTGGGGGCTATAGGAGTGTGGGCTATAGGAGTGGGGGCTATAGGAGTGGGGGCTATAGGAGTGGGGGCTATAGGAGTGGGGGCTATAGGAGTGGGGGCTATAGGATTGAGGGCTATAGGAGTGAGGGCTATAGGAGTGGGGCTATATGATTGTGGGCTATAGGAGTGAGGGCTATAGGAGTGGGGGCTATAGGAGTGGGGGCTATAGGAGTGGGGGCTATAGGAGTGTGGGCTATAGGAGTGGGGGCTATAGGAGTGGGGGCTATAGGAGTGGGGGGCTATAGGAGTGTGGGGTATAGGAGTGTTGGCTATAGGAGTGGGGGCTAGAGGAGTGGGGGCTATAGGAGTGGGGGCTATATGATTGGGGGGCTATAGGAGTGGGGGCTATAGGAGTGTGGGCTATAGGAGTGTTGGCTATAGGATTGGGGGGCTATAGGAGTGGGGGCTATAGGAGTGGGGGCTATAGGAGTGGGGGCTATAGGAGTGGGGGCTATAGGAGTGAGGGCTATAGGAGTGGGGGCTATAGGAGTGGGGGCTATAGGAGTGGGGGCTATAGGAGTGGGGGGCTATAGGAGTGGGGGCTATAGGAGTGTGGGCTATAGGAGTGGGGGCTATAGGAGTGTGAGTCACCCATTTCTTGTAAAGGGTTTGGTCAGAATGTCAACGATTTTCCCACCTTACGAGACCAGATTGACTCTGAACAAACTCCCACTTCCAATTACAAAGACAAAGGTCACCCGTGTAGGCTTCCATCATGGGCTGCACGGGCAAGTGCAGCTCGCAAGTCAACAACACCAGCGCCTGTGAAGGGCACGGACACTCAGTCACTCAGTCACTCACTTAGCCAGTCAGTCACTCACTCAGTCACTCACTCAGTCAATCACTCATCCAATCAGTCACTCATTCAGCCAATCTTTCACTCACTCAGTCACTCACTCAGCCACTCAGTCACTCACTCAGTCACTCACTCATTCACTCACTCATTCACTCACTCATTCACTCACTCAGTCATTCACTCGGTCACTCACTCATCCACTCAGTCACTCACTCAGTCACTCACTCACTCATTCAGCTACTCATTCATCAACTCAGTCACTCACTCATTCACTGGCGCATTCACTTATTCGGTCACTCACTCGGTCACTCACTCAGTCACTCACTCACTCACCCACCCACTCATTCACTCAATGACTAACTCACTCACTCGTTCACTCACCCAGCCACTCACTGTCCCACCCACTCATTCACTCGCTCAGTCGCTCATTCAGTCACCCACTCACTCATTCACTCAATGACTAACTCACTCACTCGTTCACTCACCCAGCCACTCACTGTCCCACCCACTCATTCACTCGCTCAGTCACTCATTCAGTCACCCACCCACCCATTCACTCTATAACTAACTCACTCACTCGTTCACTCACCCAGCCACTCACTGTCCCACCCACTCATTCACTCGCTCAGTCGCTCATTCAGTCACCCAACAACGCACTCGGTTCCACTAAGTGGCGCTGACGTCACTACGGCGCTTGTGCCAGGCTAGGTACACATTAAAACCACGTGAAATGTCGAACACCAGCTGGCAGGAGGTCACGGGACAAACCGAGCAGTTGCCATAGATGAGTCCTGGACGATGCACCACCTACGCCCAGTACTGTGCCAGGCTAGGTGCTGATGCACCATCTGCGCATACCTACCGTGCGAACTCGCTGCGATTTATCCACCCGGCGCTCCGCTCGTTGTTGTGAGCGTCGATCCTCCGCACCTCGTTGTTGCTGGAGGGCGACTGCCTCCATCTGCCCAGTAGCCTCAGGGTGCACCTAGCCTGGCACTGTCCAGTAGCAGCAGCGTCCTCCACGAGCCTCCTCCTCCTCCACAGAGGCCGATCTTGACACCGCTGATACCGGTCATCGGCAAGTCCACTCAGCTCCACGTCCTCCTGTACCGCATCACTCCATCTCTTCTCTAGCCCGTGCCGCGCCCGCTTTGCCCCCTCGATCCGACCGAACAAAAGCTGTTTCGGCATGCGCTGGCTGGGCATGCGGGCTACATGACCCAGCCATCGCAGCCTTGCCCGCCGGAGGAGCTCACCGATGGGACTTTGCCCAGATCTTTCAAGGATTTGTGAGCTCCTCACACAATCCAGCATGCAGGTTAAACCCAGGATGGATCGTAGGCAGGGCCAGCCAGAATGTTGCTAACCGGCGAAGATGTTCCATTAGGGGGGGGGTCCACGTTTCGCAAGCGTAGAGAAGGGAGGGAATGACCGTGGCCGAGAAGACCTGAAGCTTAGTGCGGAGCGACAGACCAGGTAGATTCCACACAGAGTTACGCAACCGATGAAAAGATATTGCCGCTCGACTGATTCGGAGTGAGACCTCTGCTGTTAAACCGGAGCCGGTCATAAGCACACTACCCAGGTATGGGAAACTCTCCACTCTCTCCACAACTGCCCTACCACTAATACCCAGGGAGGTGCTTAGTTTTGGTGGGGCTGATGGTAAGGCCCCATTCTCTTAGTGGCACGCTCCAGTCTCAGCAGCAGCGTCTCCAACTCCTCCTCTGAATGAGCAGCTATTACCAAATCATCAGCATACATAATGTGGTTGAGCAATAGGGAGCCATCCCTTGACCGCACCCGGGCATCGATCAGCCTCCCATTATATCTGTACCATATGGAGACTCCCCCGGTACAGCTATTGAAGACTTCACGAACTACGTGGTCGAAATAGATGTTAAATAATGTGGGAGCCAGAGGACATCCCTGTCGCACCCCAAGGTGTACAGGGAATGGCTCCGACTCCCGGCCACGTAGTTTTACCCGGGCCCGCTCACCATCATGAAGGTCCTTATTGATCGTGAGCAGAGGGTCAGGGACTCCAAAAGCACGAAGAACAACCTACTGATGGTATCATAGGCCTTGACCAGGTCAATAAAGCAGAGATGTAGGTCTTGTTGGAATTCCCTACACCTCTGCTGTAGCAGACCGACACAAATCAATTACCACTAAACTACGAATACAAAATTTAACACACGCACACAGACACACACATACACGTCCACACACACACGCCACACACACGCACACACACATACGCCCACACACACACATACACGTACACACACACGCCCATACACACACGCCCACACACACATACACACACACACGTACACACACACATACGCCCACACACACACGTACACACACACACACACGCCAACACATACACGCCCACACACACACGTACACACACACATACGCCCACACACACATACACACATACACACGCCCATACACACACACACGCACCGACCCACCCAGGGCCGCCCTTAAATACCGGCGTTAGGCGCGAGAAAGGAGACAGAGAGAGAGAGACAGAGAGAGAGAGACACACACAGAGAGAGAGAGAAGCGTCACCTCCAATCCTTCAACGATGTCGACCAAGATCAAGAACACGACGAACCAGCCCAGGGTGGTCTGGATCCAAGGCTCTCCGCCCTTGACCGTGCCTGCCAGGGGCACGGTCAAGGTGAAGTCCACAGGCTTCTCCATGCGGGTGGAGGACATGGATGGCCAAATCATCGCCCAGCTGCAAGTGCCCTCTGCAAATAAGGCGGTGGTGGGGATTACCAAAAACGGAGTTATGTTTGGTGACGAGGAAGAGTGGGACAGCGATTAAAGTGGGTGTCCAGGTGGCGGTGCACGCCGCTCAGCCAGGCACTCGCTCGCACACTCACTCACTAAATCATTCACTCACCCACTCACTCACCCACTCACTCACTAAATCATTCACTCACTCATCCACTCACTCATCCACTCACTCACCCACTCGCTCACCCACTCACTCACTAAATCATTCACTCACTCATCCACTCACTCATCCACTCACTCACCCACTCACTCACCCACTCACTCACCCACTCACCCACTCACTCACCCACTCACCCACTCACTCACCCACCCACAAACTAACCCACCCACTCACTCGCCAGGCAAGTCACTTACCCACTCACTCACCCACTCACTCATCCACTCACTCACCCACTCACTCACCCACCCACAAACTAACCCACCCACTCACTCGCCCGGCAAGTCACTCACTCACCCACTCACTCATCCACTCACTCATCCACTCACTCACCCACTCACTCATCCACTCACTAACCCACCCACTCACTCACCCACTCACTCACTCGCCCAGCCACTCACTCGCACACTCAGTCACCCACTCACTCACGAACCCACCCACTCACTCACCTACCCACTCACTCACCTACCCACTCACTAACCCACGCACTTGCTCACCTACCCACTCACTCACCTACCCACTCACTAACCAACCCACTCGCTCACCTACCGACTCACTCACCTACCCACTCACTAACCCATTCACTCACTAACCCACCCACTCACTCACCTACGCACTCACTAACCCACTCACTCACTCACCTACCCACTCACTAACCCACTCACTCACCCACCCACTCACTCACCCACCCACCCACTCACCCACCCACCCACTCACTCACTCACCCACCCACTCACTCACCCACTCACTCACTCACCTACCCACAAACTAACCCACCCACTCACTCGCCCAGCAAGTCACCCACCCACTCACTCACCCACCCACTCACTCACTCGCCGACTCACTCCTGATCATCGATTCCGAGCAGAGAGCCATCGACCACTGATCGTGATCATCGACTCCGAGCAGAGCCATCGACCGCTGATCGCTGATCATCGACTCCAAGCAGAGAGCCATCGACTGCTGATCGTGATCATCGACTCCAAGCAGAGAGCCATCGGCCGCTGATCGCTGATCATCGACCGCTGATCGCTGATCATCGACTCCAAGCAGAGAGCCATCGACTGCTGATCGTGATCATCGACTCCAAGCAGAGAGCCATCGACTGCTGATCGCTGATCATCGACTCGGAGCAAAGAGCCATCGGCCACTGATCGCTGATCATCGGCCACTGATCGCTGATCATCGACTCGGAGCAGAGAGCCATCGACCGCTGATCGCTGATCATTGACTCCGAGCAGAGAGCCATCAGCCGCTGATCGCTGATCTTCGACCGCTGATCGCTGATCATCGACTCGGAGCAGAGAGCCATCGGCCACTGATCGCTGATCATCGGCCGCTGATCGCTGATCATCGACTCCAAGCAGAGAGCCATCGACTGCTGATCATGATCATCGACTCGGAGCAGAGAACCATCGACTGCTGATCGTGATCATCGACTCCGAGCAGAGAGCCATCGACTGCTGATCGTGATCATCGACTCCAAGCAGAAAGTCATCGACTGCTGATCGCTGATCATCGGCCGCTGATCGCTGATCATCGCCTCCAAGCAGAGAGCCATCGGCCACTGATCACTGATCATCGACTCGGAGCAGAGAGTCATCGACCACTGATCGTGATCATCGACTCCAAGCAGAGAGCCATCGACTGCTGATCGTGATCATCGACTCGGAGCAGAGAGCCATCCGCCACTGATCACTGCTCATCGACTCCAAGCAGAGCCATTGGCCGCTGATCGCTGATCATCGGCCACTGATCGTGATCATCGACTCCAAGCAGAGAGTCATCGGCCGCTGATCGCTGATCATCAGCCACTGATCGTGATCATCGACTCAGAGCAGAGAGCCATCGGCCACTGATCACTGATCATCGACTCCAAGCAGAGAGCCATCGACTGCTGATCGTGATCATCGACTCAGAGCAGAGAGCCATCGGCCACTGATCACTGATCATCGACTCCAAGCAGAGAGTCATCGGCCACTGATCGTGATCATCGACTCGGAGCAGAGCCATCGGCCACTGATCGCTGATCATCGGCCGCTGATCACTGATCATCGACTCCAAGCAGAGAGCCATCGACTGCTGATCGTGATCATCGATTCGGAGCAGAGAACCATCGACTGCTGATCGTGATCATCGATTCGGAGCAGAGAGTCATCGGCCACTGATTGCTGATCATCGACTTGGAGCAGAGAGCCATCGGTCACTGATCGCTGATCATCGATGGTGATGCTGATGGTGGTGGTGATGCTGATGGTGGTGATGTCGATGGTGATGTTGATGGTGGTGATATTGATGGAGGTTATTGGTGATGGTGGTGGTGATGTCGATGGTGGTGATATTGATGGAGGTTATTGGTGATGGTGATGGTGGTGGTGGCGATATTGATGGAGGTTATTGGTGATGGTGGTGATGGTGGTGATATTGATGGAGGTTATTTGTGAGGGTGATGGTGATGTCGATGGTAATGTTGATGGTGGTGATATTGATGGAGGTTATTGGTGATGGTGGTGGTGGTGATGTCGATGGTGGTGATATTGATGGAGGTTATTGGTGATGGTGGTGGTGATATTGATGGAGGTTATTGGTGATGGTGGTGGTGATGGTGGTGATATTGATGGAGGTTATTGGTGAGGGTGATGGTGGTGGTGATGTTGATGGTGTTGATATTGATCGTGGTTATTGGTGATGGTGGTGGTGGTGTTGATGGTGGTGATATTGATGGAGGTTTGGTGATGGTGGTGGTGATGTCGATGGTGATGTTGGTGGTGGTGATATTGATGGAGGTTATTGGTGAGGGTGATGGTGGTGATGTCGATGGTGATGTTGATGGTGGTGATATTGATGGTGGTTATTGGTGATGGTGGTGATGTCGATGGTGATGTTGATGGTGGTGATATTGATGGAGGTTATTGGTGATGGTGGTTGTGGTGGTAGTGTTGTGCACCCATCTCACGAAATAAAGTCTCTAAGATCAAGCGACGGTCTGGTCTCACTCTGTGCGAGGTCCTCGCTAACAGGACTTGCCCCAACATTCTGTCCAGGCTACACGGGTGATCTTTGTCTTTGTGCGAGGTGCTCGCTAACAGCACTTGCCCCAACAGTCTGTCCAGGCTACACGGGGTTGCTTTGTCTTTGTGCGAGGTGCTCGCTAACAGCACTTGCCCCAACAATCTGTCCAGGCTACACAGGGGATCTTTGTCTGTGTGTATCCGGAGCAAGTTTGAGCCCCGGGTAGTCGTGGGGGGAGTTGAATGGGCGCGTGGTGCTACTTGTGGCAGTAGCCGAACACGGTTGGATCGACGCTAATAAGAGAGACACGCACGGACGGACTGATCAAGAGAGGCGGACGAGACACAGACGGCAGAGGGACACCGAGACAGACACAGACGACACAGAGACACAGGCGGAGACACGCGGATGCGAACAGAGACGCAGACAGAGCGACAATAATAATAGGAGGAGGGGGGTGTCCCCTTTTTTTCCCGGCAAACGAAACTGAAACCTTTTTTTTAAGAGAATTCACGTCGATGCATTAACCAACGATACCCGCGGTCAAAATGCGAACAGCAAACACGCTCGGCATCACGTGCGACGCATTGCCCCTGAGACTGATTTGGTCCACACCAGAGAGCCAGCTTTCTTTAAGAGTCCAGTCTCCATTGGTGCCGGGCCAGATGCCCCCAAAAGTGGTCAGAACTCTCAACTGGTGCCGGGCCAGATGACTCCAAAAGGCAAAGGCTCTAAATTGGTGCCAGGCCAGATGACCCCTGAAGTGGCCAGGACTCTCAATTTGGTGCCAGGCCAGATGACCCCTAAAGCGGCCAGGACTCTTAACTGGTGCCGGGCCAGATGATGCCAAAAGCGGCCAGGACTCTCAATTTGGTGCCGGGCCAGATGACCCCAAAAGCGGCCAGGACTCTCAATTGGTGCCGGGCCAGATGACCCCAAAAGCGGCCAAGACTCTCAATTTGGTGCCGGGCCAGATGACCCCAAAAGCGGCCAGGACTCTCAATTGGTGCCGGGCCAGATGACCCCAAAAGCGGCCAGGACTCTCAATTTGGTGCCGGGCCAGATGACCCCAAAAGCGGCCAGGACTCTCAATTGGTGCCGGGCCAGATGACCCCAAAAGCGGCCAGGACTCTCAATTTGGTGCCGGGCCAGATGACCCCAAAAGCGGTCAGAACTCTCAACTGGTGCCGGGCCAGATGACCCCAAAAGTGGCCAGGACTCTCAATTTGGTGCCGGGCCAGATGACGCCAAAAGGCGAAGGCTCTAAATTTGGTGCCGGGCCAGATGACCCCAATTGAGACTGGACTCTCAAGAAAGCCGTCTCTGGTGTGGACCAATCAGCTTCAGGGACGACGCATCACACATCGTCGACATTTTGACCGCAAGTGCGAGTAAAACCTTGGATTGCGAGTAACTTTTTAAACTACATCACGAACGCATTAATGAGCGTACACGCGCCAGTCACGTGCGTGTTATATATATACACACACAGAATACTCGTTTTGGTTCTGTCGGTAAAAGCCACGTAGGTTATAAATAAAATAAAATGGCAGCAGACATCTCGGCCATCGCGATTTTCACCCGAGACGTCGCGACGATTCTCCGTCTCTACCAACTTGCGTGAGACTTGACCGAAAGAACCAAAGAGTTTGGATTCCTGCAATCGTGAAAGCTTCAAATCACGATTGTGTATCTGTATATGCGCAGGGGCGGAGCCAGGAGGGGGGGGGGGGGTGACAGCGGTGACACACTTCATACACACACGCGTCACACACACGTCATACACACGTCATACACACACACACGTCATACACACACACGTCACACACACGTCACACACACACGTCATACACACACACGTCACGTACACGTTATACACACGTCATACACACACAAGTCATACACACACGTCATACACACACACTTCATACACACACGCGTCACACACACGTCATACACACACACGTCATACACACACGCGTCACACACACGTTATACACACGTCATACACACACACGTCATACACACACGCGTCACACACACGTTATACACACGTCATACACACACACGCGTCATACACACGTCACACACGTCATACACACACACGTCATACACACTTCATACACACACGCGTCACACACACGTCATACACACGTCATACACACACACACGTCATACACACACGCGTCATACACGTTATACACACACGTCATACACACACACGTCATACACACACACATGTCATACATACACACGTCATACATACACACACGTCATACACACGTCATACACACACACACGTCATACACACTTCATACACACACGCGCGTCATACACACTTCATACACACTTCATACACACGCGTTATACACACACACGTCATACACACACATGTCATACGCACGTCATACTCACGTGTCATACACACGTCATACGCACACGTCATACACAGGGGCGGAGCCAGGGGGAGGGGGTGGTGACAGGGGCGGTGACATTCTGCGTGTAAGTGTACGCCACTCGGTCTGGCGAACTCCGTGTCACTGCATTGTCAGAGAGTCTGTCCGTCAACCCATGGCGTCTAAGTTCAACAGCCTGACTCTCTCTAAATCATTCGTGATGTTAACATTTGTTGTTGAATGTCACCCCCGGCCTGAAATCCTGGCTCCGGCCCTGGTCATACACACTTCATACACACACACACGTCATACACACACACACGTCATACACACACACGTCATACACACTTCATACACACACACACACGTCATACACACACACACGTCATACACACTTCATACACACACGCGTCATACACACACACGTCATACACACACACACGTCATACACACACGTAATACACACGTTATACACACGTCATACACACGTTATACACACGTCATATACACACACGTCATACACACACACGTCATACACACGTAATACACACACACGCGTCATACACACGTTATACACACGTCATACACACACGTAATACACACGTTATACACACGTCATACACACGTTATACACACGTCATAAACACACACGTCATACACACACATGTCATACACACGTTATACACACGTCATACACACACACACGTCATACACACACGTCATCTACTCTCTAAATCATTCTTGCTATGAACATTTGTTGTTGAATGTCACCACCGGCCTGAAATCCTGGATCCGCCCCCGTACATGCATGTGCAGTAAAACCTCGGATCGCGAGTAAATTGGTCACGGAGGGGTTTTGCAAGACGTGCAAACATATTTAAGTAAATTTTGATTCAAAGCTTTCGTGACTGCGGTAATTCATATTCTTAGCTCTTTCGGTAAAGTCACCACGTTGAAGGGAAACAATAAAATATAAATAAAAATTCTCACGACCTGATGACGACCGTTTGTGTTATGGTCGAAACGTCGTGAGAATTTTTACTGTTTCATATATATATATTTTTTAAATTATTTTATTGTTTCCCTTCAACGTGACTTTACCGAAAGAGCTAAGCGCACACACACACATATATATTCAAGTAAAACGTCAATCCGACAACCGGGCGAGGGGCCCAGCGATACCGTCGGCACCGCGCGTTCGCGATCTGCGCTGGCCAGAGCCACGTGGATCACACGGCCGTCGCGTGCGGGACGCGCTTTGGATGGCAAAAGGCACGTTCCCGGGGCGAACCGCCGCCCGCAGCCGCCAAGGTTCTGCTGTGACGTCACCGTTGGGCACTGCATACACTGACCTGCGGCAGCAGACGCGGCGCCCCGTAGCGGGGCGGTGAACTCGGGAATGCCGAGGACGGGTAAGGAGACCAGCTAGGCCAGGACACCCTGGTTGACTTGACCGACCCCCTCCGCTGGGAACCGACGTCCTTCTGAGGGCCCGGGACCGGGTGGGCCAGTGGTCGGCAAGAACCCGAAGACCCCGGCGGCACGGGTCAGGTCCGGCAGCCTCCACTAGCCGGAGGGTTTGAGAGCACTCGCCCCCGGTGGTAAGCGACACACCAGCCCAGAGGGCTACACACCTCCCCAGGTTGTCGGTGAGCCGGGGCCCGCTAACCACCGCCCCCCGCTTCAAGAGAGATCAACGACGTCGCCTCAAAGCGAATCGTCTCCGCTCTCCTCGGACCCAAAAACATGGTAACGCCACTCATCACGATGACAAAAGCGAACGCGCCGCGGCTCTTCCGGCAAAGTCACGCCGGTTGTAAAAGCAACTCGGGACGTTGCGATTGCACGCGCACGAGCAATCACCATCAGGTGGGAAAAGCACGGAAAGAACGTTTAGGTTTTAACCGGGTAAATTTTTTTTTGTTCCCCCCCCCCCCGCTGAAGTGGGAGAGAGTTGTTGTTGTTGTTGCCGCAAGAGGTTGTACAGTGGCGACACCTCGGTATGCGTCGACAATTTCGTTCCAGAAGGGCTAGGACTTGTACCGAAAACGACGTCCACCAAATGAAAATTTCTCATTAAATGTAAAGGTAAAAATCCGTTCCGGTGTATAAGAAACGATACTCTTTGGTTCTATTGGGTAAAGTCACGTAGGTTAAAAAATAAAATAACAAAAATCACGACGTTTCGGCCACAACACAAGCGCGGCCTTCATCAGGTGAAGGGACCAGGCTGTCTGGAGGACAGCGCTGGAGTGAAAAAAGCCACGCTCAGATCGCGACCTTTAAGCTGTGTGAGAAGAAACAAAGCACCTTGACAAAGGAATTAGCATAGAAATTTAGCATTGAAATGGCCGAGTGATTAGCTTGTGACTGGTCACAGAAATGGCTCCGTTAAAGTTAAAGCATACACACCCGCAAAGGCACCCCTTGACAAAGGAATTAGCATAGAATTTAGCATTGAAATAGCTAAGTTAAAGCATACACATCCGCAGAGGCACCCCTTGACAAAGGAATTAGCATAGAATTTAGCATTGAAATAGCTGAGTGATTAGCTTGTAACTGGTCACAGAAATAGCTACGTTAAAGTCAAAGCATACACATTCACCGAGGCACCTATAAGAAATGTTTATTTGGCATATTATACATTAACGTGGTTGTACCTATAATAACTTAGACACTACTTATTACTAAAATGCGTAAATTAAAATGAACGCATAAATGCACTGGAATACATTTAAATAACAATTTTAAATTTAGGCGTCACTTTAGCTTGCCGAGAGGAGTCGACTTTGTCGAACAAAAACGCGTGAACGTTCGCAGAGAGTTACAGCGAGGGGGTCGTGCGCACTGAACGAGACCTGCAGACGGACTGAGGAGCGGCGCTCAGTGTCAGTCGTGAACGGGGGTCTACACGAGTTCTAGCAAGCAAGAAGTCGCACGCCAAGACATCTTTTTTCCTCGTCAAAACACGGCGCGTTACCAAATTCGACGGCGTGCCAAAGCAGTCGCGTACCGAGGCACGGACTGTACAGGCCAGGAAGGGGGAGGAGCAAAGGGGATGGGGGGAGAGGGAGGGATGGGGAGAGTGCCGAGTGGAGTAGTCGTACCCGGCAGATGCAACAGACGACAATGGCAAAGCATTATGAGACCTCCTTCGCCAGTAACAAGATACAGAAATAGGTTTTACCCTTTTTAACTGGCACGAAAAACTGACACCTTTATTCAAGGCATCGTGTTTGCAATGACCACAACACAAGCAGTCAAAATGCAAACAAAAGAGACAACTCTGATAATGATGTTGGCACTGTCCTTGAATTTGATTGGTCCACACCCGAGACGGCTTTTCTTAGAGCCCTTTAGTCTCTCCATTGGTGTTGGACCAGAAGACGCCAAAAGGTCCAACACCAGTGGAGACTAAAAGGCTCTAAGAAAAGCCGTCTCGGGTGTGGACCAATCAAATTCAAGGACAGTGCCAATATCATTATCAGAGTTGTCTCTTTTGTTTGCATTTTGACTGCTTGTGTTGTGGTCATTGCAAACACGATGCCTTGAATAAAGGTGTCAGTTTTTGTGCCAGCTAAAAGGCCGAAACCTATTTCTATATAATGACAAAGCATATTCTTAGTTCTTTCGGTAAAGTCACGTTGAAGGGAAACAATAAAATAATAAAATATACATAAAACAATAAAAATTCTCACGACGTTTCGACCATAACACGTTATTGTTTCCCTTCAACGTGACTTTACCGAAAGAGCTAAGAATATGAATTACTGCAGTCACGAAAGCTTTAAATCAAAATTTAATGACAAAGCAGTTAGGGTTTTAACCTGGTTAGGAGTTAAAAAAAAACACAAGCGTCCGTCAGCGACGCGGGCGTCTGTCCGTCATCATCAGGTGTGAAAGCTTTCACACCTGATGATGACGGAAGCAGTTAGGGTTTGTGTTTTTTCCCACCTGATGATGATTGCTTGTGTTGCAATCGAAACGTCGAGATTCAATTGATTTTACTTATACCTACGCGACTTTACCGAGAGAGCCAAAGAGTACGCATCCCTCCTGGTGAGAGATCCACCCAACCCACAGGTCCGCCAAAGACTGGCCGCTCTCACCCCGCAGGTTTGAACCCAAGGATTTCAGTGTTCAACTCCGCGTTCTTTTCAGTGAAAAGGCCTCCGGACGAAGGTGCATCTGTCGGAGCGCCAACCGCCTCAAGCCTACACATTCACCGGGTCTCCACTTGACTTTGCATCGTCTCGGAGGAAGTCCACCCACACCTCCACTTCCACAAACTGCTGGCAGTTGCCTCGCTCTGCCTCACAGTCAGAATTCTCCTCCCGCTTCACGCTGCCCCCGTCGATGCCAAGGTCCCATGTCGGAGTCGAACCTTCATCTTCCCATTCCACCTTCACTCCTCCGCCCATCGACGTCACTCCTTCGCATTTCACAGTCACCTCCTCACATCCAACCCCGGTGCCGCGGGAAGCGCCCAAGCCGGGCTTCTCTCCCGGCACCTTCTTCGCGAGCGCCGGGCTCCGCGCGGCACTTTGGCTGCCGCAGGTCGATGTCAGGCGCCACTCCCTCTTGCTTGTCTCCTGATGCGTACGAGTCCTCTGGTGCGCCTGGAGATGCGCCGACTGTGCGAACGCCTTCCCGCACGCACCGCACCTGAAGGGTCTCTCTCCCGTGTGCGTCCTCTGGTGCGTCGCAAGATTCGACGACTGGGAAAACGCCTTCCCGCACGCACCGCACCTGAAGGGTCTCTCGCCCGTGTGCGTCCTCTGGTGCCTCTGAAGAGTCGACGAATCGGCAAACGCCACCTCGCACGCACCGCACCTGAAGGGCTTCTCCCCCGTGTGCCTCCTCAGGTGCCGGCGGCAACTCGACGGATCCGCAAACGCCATCGCGCACAGAGGGCACCCGAAGGGTTTCTCGCCCGTGTGTGTCCTCTGGTGTTTCTTGAGAGAAAATGGCCACGCAAACGCGTCCCCGCACGCGGTGCACTTGAAGGGCTTCTCGCCCGTGTGAGCCATCTGATGCTGCGTCAGACTTCCAGTCCGCACCGTGCTGTACGCACAACGGTCGCACTGTTTCCGTGCCGTGGCGAGCCGCGCCGAGTGCCTTTGCGCCATCAGACCAATTCTGCAAGAGGAGGTGTCAAGAGGGGAGGCGTCAGCTGCGGGCGGCAAACACCAGCCCACGCGTCGGCATCGAGGCGCAAAGGAATGCATTTGCGGACGCACCACCTCGACCTGAAGATTTCGCGACTGCGGGGGTACAAGTAAACAAAATCGCGACGTTTCGAATGCAACACAGGCGGATCGTCTTTCGGGTGGAAATGGCGATAGCCGGCATGTCTGCTGTGACTGATGCCGGTAGCAAAAAGTGGTGGACTGGAACCCCAACCGGGATTCATTCACAGGAGGCAGGCAGGGGGCGGGGGGGGCGGGGGGGGCGGGATTCATTGTTGTGTATGTCTGTGGATGTCTGTCCACGTGTATCCGGACACCCGGATAAAATGGGAGGGGTGGGGTTGGGTGGGGATGGGGGCTGGGTGGGGAGGGGCTGGGTGTGGGGGAGGGGCTGGGTGGGGAGGGTGGGGCTGGGTGGGGGGTGGGGAGGGTGGGGCTGGGTGGGGAGGGGCTGGGAGTTGTGGGGCTGGGTGTGGGGGAGGGGCTGGGTGTGGGGGAGGGGCTGGGTGTGGGGGAGGGGCTGGGTGTGGGGGAGGGGCTGGTCACCCCGTGGTGCCCCCCCCCCCTTATAAAACTCAACGTTTCACCAACTTCACACCAGCCTTGTGCCCCGCCCTCACAGTCGGGGCATATTGTGTGGAACACACCACGTGGTGTGAAGAACACACCACGTGGTGTGTGTAGAACACACACCACGTGGTGTGTGTAGAACACACACCACGTGGTGTGTGTAGAACACACACCACGTGGTGTGGAACACACCACGTGTTTTTGTTGTTGTTGACCCTGACCATTGACCGAGCAACCCCAAACGTTCCTACCAGCAGCTCCTCCCTCCCTCCGCAGGAGAATGTGTTTTTTATGGCAAGCTTTCATTTAACTCAACCTGTCTGTTGTTGTCATTGCCGTTGCATCCTCAAATCTTGCAACTCAATTTGTAACCCACTTCTCAACGTGGTATCGACTGCAAACTTGATATGCCTACGTCGTACTGATGACAATACGATATTCTATCATTAATAAAAAAATATATATTTTTTAAACCGATCTTTTTTTACATGTTATGTTTCGGCTAGGGTCTAATTGTCCACGGTAAACTGACGTTGGCTGTAATTGATTGTATTGTGGTAAGGGTAAAAGGTTAAAAACAACGAGCCTACCTTTACCCTACCTTTTACTTTACCACAATACAATCACTCTACCCTACCTTTAACCCTTCAGCAGGTAAAGTAAAAGGTTAAAAACAACGAGCCTACCTTTACCCTACCTTTTACTTTACCACAATACAATCACTCTACCGTACCTTTAACCCTTCAGCAGGTAAGGTAAAAGGTTAAAAGCAACGAGCCTACCTTTACCCTACCTTTTACTTTACCACAATACAATCACTCTACCCTTACCTTTAACCCTTCAGCAGGTAAGGTAAAAGGTTAAAAACAACGAACCTACCTTTACCCTACCTTTTACTTTACCACAATACAATCACTCTACCCTTACCTTTTACCCTTCAGCAGGTAAGGTAAAAGGTTAAAAGCAACAAAGCCTAACTTTACCCTACCTTTTACCTTACAACAATACAATCACTCTACCCTTACCTTTAACCCTTCAGCAGGTAAGGTAAAAGGTTAAAAACAACGACCCTACCTTTACCCTACCTTTTACCTTACAACAATACAATCACTCTACCCCTACCTTTAACCCTTCAGCAGGTAAGGTAAAAGATTAAAAACAACAAGCCTACCTTTACCCTACCTTTTACCTTACAACAATACAATCACTCTACCCCTACCTTTAACCCTTCAGCAGGTAAGGTAAAAGATTAAAAACAACAAGCCTACCTTTACCCTACCTTTTACTTCACCACAAATCACTCTACCTTATATTTTACCCTTCAGCAGGTAAGGTAAAAGGTTAAAAACAACAACCCTACATTTACCCTACCTTTTACCTTACAACAATACAATCACTCTACCCCTACCTTTAACCCTTCAGCAGGTAAGGTAAAAGATTAAAAACAACAAGCCTACCTTTACCCTACCTTTTACCTTACAACAATACAATCACTCTACCCTACCTTTAACCCTTCAGCAGGTAAAGTAAAAGGTTAAAAGCAACAAAGCCTAACTTTACCCTACCTTTTACCTTACAACAATACAATCACTCTACCCCTACCTTTAACCCTTCAGCAGGTAAGGTAAAAGATTAAAAACAACAAGCCTACCTTTACCCTACCTTTTACCTTACAACAATACAATCACTCTACCCTTACCTTTAACCCTTCAGCAGGTAAAATAAAAGGTTAAAAGCAACAAGCCTACCTTCACCCCACCTTTTACAAATTACCAGATCACAGGGTAATTACTGTGGTACTACTACACATGAACAAGGTTTATAACAGGTAAACGCTAGGTGGAGCGCTTTATTCACCAAGACTCTCGGTGATTCCAATTTTACACGCTATTTATTAACTCGCTCCGTCTGTTGTTGTTGTTGTAGTATCCTCAAATCTTGTAACTCAATTTTAACTCACTTCCCAATGTGGTATCGACGACAAACTCGGTAAACTTATGTCATACTGATGACAATACGATATTCTATTAAAAAAAAAATTTAAACAATCTTTTTTTACATCATTAGACCTCCTTCGCCAGTACCAAAATGTAATAAAAGGGGTTTTTCGCCTTTTTTTCTGGCAGCCAAACTGAAAACCTTTTTTTTTTACAAGGATTCATGTTAAATTTTGATTTAAAGCTTTCGTGACTGCAGTAATTCATATTCTTAGTTTTTTCGGTAAAGTCACCACGTTGAAGGGAAACAACAAAATAATAAAATATATATAAAACAATAAAAAATCTCACGACGTTTCGACCATAACTCAAACGGTCATCTTCAGGTGTGTTGGTTGCATAAATTTATTTTTAAACGACGCATTTATTTATAAAAAAACGTTAGCGCCACGCGCAGCGATTTGGCAGTTTATTTAGGACTAGTCCAACACCTCGGCCGTGGCCGAGGTGTTGGACTTTGTGTCTGTGTGCCTGTGTGTGTCTCTCTCTGCTTGTTTGTCTGTGTGTCTCTCTGTGTGCCTGTGTCTCTCTCTGCTTATGCCTCAGTGTTGTCTCTCTCTGCTTATGTGTCTGTGTGTCTTTGTGTTATCTCTGTGTGCCTGTGTGTCTCTCTCTCTCTCTCTGTGTCTCTGTGTTATCTCTCTCTGCTTGTGTGTCTGTGTGTTATCTCTCTCTGTGTGTCTGTGTGTGTGTCTCTCTGTGTGCCTGTGTCTCTCTCTCTGTGTTGTCTCTGCTTGTGTGTCTGTCTGTGTGTCTCTCTCTGTGTCTATGTGTGTCTCTCTCTCTCTCTGCGTATGTGTCTCTGTGTTGTCTCTCTCTGCTTGTGTCTGTGTGTCTCTGTGTCTGTGTGTGTCTCTCTCTGTGTGTCTGTGTGTCTCTCTCTGCTTGTGTGTCTGTGTGTCTCTGTGTTATCTCTCTGTGTGCCTGTGTCTCTCTCTCTGTGTCTCTGTGTCTCTCTCTCTCTGTGTCTGTCTCTCTCTGTGTGTCTCTCTCTGCTTATGTTTCAGTGTTGTCTCTCTCTGCTTGTGTGTCTGTGTGTCTCTCTGTGTGCCTGTGTGTCTCTCTCTGCTTATGTTTCAGTGTTGTCTCTCTCTGCTTGTGTCTGTGTGTCTCTCTGTGTGCCTCTGTGTGTCTCTCTCTGCTTGTGTGTCTGTGTGTGTGTCTCTCTCTGTGTCTCTGTGTGTCTCCCTCTCTGCTTGTGTGTCTGTGTGTCTCTCTGTGTGCCTGTGTCTCTCTCTGCTTATGCCTCAGTGTTGTCTCTCTCTCTGCTTATGTGTCTGTGTGTCTTTGTGTTATCTCTGTGTGCCTGTCTCTCTCTCTCTCTGTGTTATCTCTCTCTGCTTGTGTGTCTGTGTCTGTGTGTTATCTCTCTCTGTGTCTCTGTGTGCGTCTCTCTGTGTGCCTGTGTCTCTCTCTGTGTTGTCTCTGCTTGTGTGTCTGTCTGTGTGTCTCTCTCTGCGTATGTGTCTCTGTGTTGTCTCTCTCTGCTTGTGTGTCTGTGTGTCTCTGTCTGTGTGTGTCTCTCTCTGTGTCTCTGTGTGTGTCTCTCTCTCTCTGCTTGTGTGTCTCTGTGTTATCTCTCTCTGTGTGTCTGTGTGTCTCTCTCTGCTTGTGTGTCTGTGTGTCTTGTCTCTCTCTGTGTGTCTGTGTGTCTGTGTGCCTGTGTGTCTCTCTCTCTGCTTGTTTGTCTGTGTGTCTCTTTGTGTGCCTGTGTCTCTCTCTGCTTATGCCTCAGTGTTGTCTCTCTCTCTGCTTATGTGTCTGTGTGTCTTTGTGTTATCTCTGTGTGCCTGTCTCTCTCTCTCTGTGTTATCTCTCTCTGCTTGTGTGTCTGTGTCTGTGTGTTATCTCTCTCTGTGTCTCTGTGTGCGTCTCTCTGTGTGCCTGTGTCTCTCTCTGTGTTGTCTCTGCTTGTGTGTGTCTGTGTGTCTCTCTCTGTGTGTCTATGTGTGTGTGTCTCTCTCTGCGTATGTGTCTCTGTGTTGTCTCTCTCTGCTTGTGTGTCTGTGTGTCTCTGTGTCTGTGTGTGTCTTTCTCTGTGTCTCTGTGTGTGTCTCTCTCTCTCTGCTTGTGTGTCTCTGTGTTATCTCTCTCTGTGTGTCTGTGTGTCTCTCTCTGCTTGTGTGTCTGTGTGTCTTGTCTCTCTCTGTGTGTCTGTGTGCCTGTGTGTCTCTCTCTCTGCTTGTTTGTCTGTGTGTCTCTCTGTGTGCCTGTGTCTCTCTCTGCTTATGCCTCAGTGTTGTCTCTCTCTGCTTATGTGTCTGTGTGTCTTTGTGTTATCTCTGTGTGCCTGTGTCTCTCTCTCTCTGTGTCTCTGTGTTATCTCTCTCTGCTTGTGTGTCTGTGTGTTATCTCTCTCTGTGTGTCTCTGTGTGTGTCTCTCTGTGTGCCTGTGTCTCTCTCTCTCTGTGTTGTCTCTGCTTGTGTGTCTGTCTGTGTGTCTCTCTCTGTGTGTCTATGTGTGTCTCTCTCTCTCTCTGCGTATGTGTCTCTGTGTTGTCTCTCTCTGCTTGTGTGTCTGTGTGTCTCTGTGTCTGTGTGTGTCTCTCTCTGTGTCTCTGTGTGTCTCCCTCTCTGCTTGTGTCTCCGTGTTATCTCTCTCTGTGTCTGTGTGTCTCTCTCTGCTTGTGTGTCTCTGTGTTATCTCTGTGTGCCTGTGTCTCTCTCTCTGTGTCTGTGTGTGTCTCTCTCTCTGTGTCTCCCTCTCTGCTTGTGTGTCTGTGTGTCTCTGTGTTATCTCTCTGTGTGCCTGTCTCTCTCTCTGTGTCTCTGTGTCTCTCTCTCTCTCTGTGTCTGTCTCTCTCTCTGTGTCTCTCTCTGTGTGTCTATGTGTGTGTGTCTCTCTGTGTCTCTGTGTGTGTCTCTCTCTCTGTGTCTCTGTGTTATCTCTCTCTGTTTGTGTGTCTGTGTGTTATCTCTCTTTGTGTGTCTCTGTGTGTGTCTCTCTCTGTGTGCCTGTGTCTCTCTCTCTGTATGTCTCAGTGTTGTCTCTCTCTGCTTATGTGTCTGTGTGTCTCCGTGTGTCTCTCTCTGCTTATGTCTCAGTGTTATCTCTCTCTGCTTATGTGTCTGTGTCTCCGTGTCTGTGTTTTGTCTCTCTCTCTCTCTCTGTCTCTCTGTGTGCCCGTGTCTCTCTCTCTGCTTGTGTGTCTGTGTCTCTGTGTTGTCTCTCTCTGCGTGTGTGTCTATGTCTCTCTGTGTGCCTGTGTCTCTCTCTCTGCTTGTGTCTGTGTCTGTGTGTCTCTCTCTGTGTTGTGTCTCTCTTTGTGTGTCTCAGTGTTGTCTGTCTCTGCGTATGTGTCTCCGTGTCTGTGTTTTGTCTCTCTCTCTCTCTGTCTCTCTGTGTGCCTGTGTCTCTCTCTGCTTGTGTGTCTGCGTCTCTGTGTTATCTCTCTCTGCTTGTCTGTCTGTGTGTCTCTCCGTGTGCCTGTGTGTCTCTCTGCTTGTGTGTCTCTCTGCGTGCCTGTGTCTCTCACTCTCTCTGCTTGTGTCTGTGTCTCTGTGTCTCTCTGTATTGTGTCTCTCTCTGCTCATGCGTCTGTGTGTCTCCGAGTCTGTGTTTTGTCTCTCTCTCTGTCTCTCTGTGTGCCTGTGTCTCTCACTCTCTCTGCTTGTGTCTGTGTCTCTCTGTATTGTGTCTCTCTCTGCTTGTCTGTCTGTGTGTCTCTCCGTGTGCCTGTGTGTCTCTCTGCTTGTGTGTCTCTCTGCGTGCCTGTGTCTCTCACTCTCTCTGCTTGTGTCTGTGTCTCTGTGTCTCTCTGTATTGTGTCTCTCTCTGCTCATGCGTCCGTGTGTCTCCGTGTCTGTGTTTTGTCTCTCTCTGTCTCTCTGCGTGCCTGTGTCTCTCACTCTCTCTGCTTGTGTCTGTGTCTCTGTGTCTCTCTGTATTGTGTCTCTCTCTGCTCATGCGTCTGTGTGTCTCCGTGTGTTTTCTCTCTCTCTCAAATGTATCAATCCTTTGGAAGAACGTTAAGCGACCAGGTGGGGTGTTGACCGTCGTGTTAGCCGACTCTCCGTGTTGTAGTGCATTGTGGCTCTAAGTTTATATTATTCTATACCTACGTGACTTTACCGAAAGAACCGAAGAGTAATCCCTGCGGCCGTGAAAGCTTCGGGTCAAGTTCAAGCGAGATCATTCAAGCGAATGCCATCAGGCAAGGGGCAGGAGGCAAGGCCCCGCGTGGCTAGGCCCCACGTTGTAATGCCACCCCCCCCAACCTGGACATCGATTCCCATGCTCGCTGATACTCAATTGACATCCCTACGCGAGAGAGAGAGAGAGAAGCTCCTACTCGGTAACCAACAACAACAACAACAACCACGACAACAACAACCACAACAACAACCACAACAACAACAGCGATTGGGGAAAATCTATCACCTCAGATTTCAGCGGCAGCTTCCTGTTATGCCTCGCGACGTCACGGCGGCAAGCAGTGACATGACGTCACTTCCGGTGTATGCAAGACACGCCCCCAACGGGCGGGTCTGTATAACTGAATAACTTAAATTTTGATTTTAAAAGCTTTCGTGACTGCAGTAATTCATAATTCTTAGTTCTTTCGGTAAAGTCACCACGCTAAAAGGGAAACAATAAAATAATAAAATCTATATATAAAACAATAAAAAAAAATTCTCACGACGTTTCGACCATAACACAAACGGTCGTCTTCAGGTGTGTTGGTTTGCATAAATTTATTTTTAAGCGGTGCATTTCAATAAATAAATAAATTTTACTTTTTACGGTTTCTTTAAATAAATAATTGCGGCGTTTTTTGGATAGATTTAATTATTTATTTAAATGCACCGCTTCAAAATAAAGTTATGCGAACCAACACACCTGAAGATGACCGTTTGTGTTATGGTCGAAACGTCGTGAGAATTTTTTTATTGTTTTATATATAGATTTTATTATTCTATTGTTTCCCTTCAACGTGGTGACTTTGCCGAAAGAACTAAGATTATAATAAAAAAAATTATCACGACGTTTCGACCATAACACAACCTGAAAGACGACCGTTTGTGTTATGGTCGAAACGTCGTGAGAATTTTTTTTATTGTTTTATATATTTTTTTATTATTTTATTGTTTCTCTTGAACGTGACTTTACCGAAAAAACTAAGATTATAATAAAAAAATTATCACGACGTTTCGACCATAACACAACCTGAAAGACGACCGTTTGTGTTATGGTCGAAACGTCGTGAGAATTTTTTTATTGTTTTATATATATATTTTTTTTTATTTTATTGTTTCTCTTGAACGTGACTTTACCGAAAAAACTAAGATTATAATAAAAAAATTATCACGACGTTTCGACCATAACACAACCTGAAAGACGACCGTTTGTGTTATGGTCGAAACGTCGTGAGAATTTTTTTATTGTTTTATATATATTTTTTTTTATTTTATTGTTTCTCTTGAACGTGACTTTACCGAAAAAACTAAGATTATAATAAAAAAATTATCACGACGTTTCGACCATAACACAACCTGAAAGACGACCGGTTGTGTTATGGTCGAAACGTCGTGAGAATTTTTTTATTGTTTTTTATTTTTTTATTATTTTATTGTTTCCCTTCAACGTGGTGACTTTACCGAAAGAACTAAGAAGGTGAATAATTTAACTTATACCGGTAGGAACGCCTCCTCGTTACTACATCAGCAGCAGCAGCCCGTCCGTCCGTCCGTCGTGCATCCAAACATGGGAGGGGTGGGGCTGGGTGGGGGGTGGGGCTGGGTGGGGGAGGGGCTGGGTGGGGGAGGGGCTGGGTGGGGGAGGGGCTGGGTGGGGAGGGAGGGGCTGGGTGGGGAGGGAGGGGCTGGGTGGGGGGTGGGGCTGGGTGGGGAGGGGCTGGCTGGGGAGGGAGGGGCTGGGTGGAGAGGTTGGGGAGGGGCTGGGTGTGGAGGGAGGGGCTGGGTGGGGGGGTGGGGAGGGGCTGGGTGGGGAGGGAAGGGCTGGGTGGGGAGGGAGGGGCTGGGTGGGGGAGGGGCTGGGTGGGGAGGGGCTGGGTGGGGAGGGAGGGGGCTGGGTGGAGAGGTTGGGGAGGGGCTGGGTGTGGAGGGAGGGGCTGGGTGGGGGGTGGGGAGGGGCTGGGTGGGGAGGGAGGGGCTGGGTGGGGGGTGGGGCTGGGTGGGGAGGGAGGGGCTGGGTGGGGGGTGGGGCTGGGTGGGGAGGGGCTGGGTGGGGGGAGGGGCTGGGTGGGGAGGGAGGGGCTGGGTGGGGAGGGAGGGGCTGGGTGGGGGGTGGGGCTGGGTGGGGGGAGGGGCTGGGTGGGGAGGGTGGGGCTGGGTGGGGAGGGAGGGGCTGGGTGGGGAGGGGCTGGGTGGGGGGAGGGGCTGGGTGGGGAGGGAGGGGCTGGGTGGGGAGGGAGGGGCTGGGTGGGGGGTGGGGCTGGGTGGGGGGTGGGGCTGGGTGGGGAGGGGCTGGGTGGGGGGTGGGGCTGGGTGGGGGAGGGGCTAGGTGGGGGAGGGGCTGGGTGGGGAGGGTGGGGCTGGGTGTGGGGGAGGGGCTGGTCACCCCGTGGTGCCCCCCCCCCTTATAAAACTCAACGTTTCACCAACTTCACGACAGCCTTGTGCCCCGCCCTCACAGTGGGGCACATTGTGCGGAACACACCACGTGGTGTGGAACACACACCACGTGGCGCGGAACACACACCACGTGGTGCGCGGAACACACACCACGTGGTGCGGAACACACACCACGTGGTGCGGAACACACACCACGTGGTGCGCAACACACACCACGTGGCGCGGAACACACACCACGTGGTGCGCAACACACACACACGTGGTGTGTGCAGAACACACACACCACGTGGTGTGCGGAACACACACCACGTGGTGTGTGCGGAACACACACACCACGTGGTGTGCGCGGAACACACACACCACGTGGTGTGCGCGGAACACACACACCACGTGGTGTGTATTCCACACCACGTGGTGCGGAACACACACCACGTGGTGCGGAACACACACCACGTGGTGCGCAACACACACACACCACGTGGTGCGGAACACACACCACGTGGTGCGGAACACACACCACGTGGTGCGGAACACACACCACGTGGTGCGGAACACACACCACGTGGTGCGGAACACACACCACGTGGGGCGGAACACACACCACGTGGGGCGGAACACACACCACGTGGGGCGGAACACACACCACGTGGTGTGTATTCCACACCACGTGGTGCCGCCTCCGCTGTTGTTGTTGTTGTTGACTCTGACCATTGACCGAGCCACCCAACAACGTTCCTACCAGCAGCTCCCTCCCTCCCTTCCGCAGGAGAATGCGATTCGAGAATTGAGGCTTTCGTGACTGCAGGAATGACTCAACTCCATTGTAAACCCATTGGTTATTTCGGTAAATTCACACGTCGAGGGATGGGGCGTGGGTTCTGAACCCCGTCGCATTAACAAACAATAAATACTCGCGACAGCTTTTAACGAATGCACAATGCTCATTTTATTTTACTTATACACACGTTACTTTACCGAAAGAACCAATGAATATAGCCAGGCCGTAATTATAATATAAATTGGGGGGGCACATCCCTCCCCCCCCCCCATATATTGCTATAAAATCGATGTTTATATGATTGTGGTCAAGGTTGTACTTTATTAATCCCTAATCTCTGCCATTTACATACACAATGAAACAAGAAACGGTAAAAAAAAGAAAAAACAGAGCAATGTAATACATATTCTTGATTCTTTCGGTAAAGTCACCACGTAGAAGGGAAACAATAAAATAATAAAAATATATAAAACAATAAAAATATAAAACAATACAATTCTTATTCTTGGTTTTTTCGGTAAAGTCACGTAGAAGGGAAACAATAAAATAATAAAAATCTAAAACAATAAAAATATAAAACAATAAAATTATTATTCTTGGTTCTTTCGGTAAAGTCACCACGTAGAAGGGAAACAATAAAATAATAAAAATCTAAAACAATAAAAATATAAAACAATAAAATTATTATTCTTGGTTCTTTCGGTAAAGTCACCACGTAGAAGGGAAACAATAAAATAATAAAAATATAAAACAATAAAAATATAAAACAATAAAATTATTATTCTTGGTTCTTTCGGTAAAGTCACCACGTAGAAGGGAAACAATAAAATAATAAAAAATATAAAACAATAAAAATCTAAAACAATCAAATTATTATTCTTGGTTCTTTCGGTAAAGTCACCACGTAGAAGGGAACACAATAAAATAATAAAAATATAAAACAATAAAAATATAAAACAATAAAATTCTTATTCTTGGTTCTTTCGGTAAAGTCACGTAGAAGGGAAACAATAAAATAATAAAAATCTAAAACAATAAAAATATAAAACAATAAAATTATTATTCTTGGTTCTTTCGGTAAAGTCACCACGTAGAAGGGAAACAATAAAATAATAAAAATATAAAACAATAAAAATATAAAACAATAAAATTATTATTCTTGGTCCTTTCGGTAAAGTCACCACGTAGAAGGGAAACAATAAAATAATAAAAATATAAAACAATACAATTATTATTCTTGGTTCTTTCGGTAAAGTCACGTAGAAGGGAAACAATAAAATAATAAAAATATAAAACAATAAAAAATATAAAACAATAAAATTATTATTCTTGGTTCTTTCGGTAAAGTCACGTAGATGGGAAACAATAAAATAATAAAAATATAAAACAATAAAAATATAAAAGAATAAAATTGTTATTCTTGGTTCTTTCGGTAAAGTCACCACGTAGAAGGGAAACAATAAAATAATAAAAATATAAAACAATAAAAATATAAAACAATAAAATTATTATTCTTGGTTCTTTCGGTAAAGTCACGTAGAAGGGAAACAATAAAATAATAAAAATATAAAACAATAAAAAATATAAAACAATAAAATTATTATTCTTGGTTCTTTCGGTAAAGTCACCACGTAGAAGGGAAACAATAAAATAATAAAAATATAAAACAATAAAAAATATAAAACAATAAAATTATTATTCTTGGTTCTTTCGGTAAAGTCACCACGTAGAAGGGAAACAATAAAATAATACAAATATAAAACAATAAAAATATAAAACAATAAAATAATTATTCTTGGTTCTTTCGGTAAAGTCACCACGTAGAAGGGAAACAATAAAATAATAAAAAAATATAAAACAATAAAAATATAAAACAGTCAAATTATTATTCTTGGTTCTTTCGGTAAAGTCACCACGTAGAAGGGAACACAATAAAATAATAAAAATATAAAACAATAAAAATATAAAACAATAAAATTCTTATTCTTGGTTCTTTCGGTAAAGTCACGTAGAAGGGAAACAATAAAATAATACAAATCTAAAACAATAAAAATATAAAACAATAAAATTATTATTCTTGGTTCTTTCGGTAAAGTCACCACGTAGAAGGGAAACAATAAAATAATAAAAATATAAAACAATAAAAATATAAAACAATAAAATTATTATTCTTGGTTCTTTCGGTAAAGTCACCACGTAGAAGGGAAACAATAAAATAATAAAAATATAAAACAATAAAAAATATAAAACAATACAATTATTATTCTTGGTTCTTTCGGTAAAGTCACGTAGAAGGGAAACAATAAAATAATAAAAGTATAAAACAATAAAAAATATAAAACAATAAAATTATTATTCTTGGTTCTTTCGGTAAAGTCACGGAGATGGGAAACAATAAAATAATAAAAATATAAAACAATAAAAATATAAAACAATAAAATTGTTATTCTTGGTTCTTTCGGTAGTCACCACGTAGAAGGGAAACAATAAAATAATAAAAATATAAAACAATAAAAATATAAAACAATAAAATTATTATTCTTGGTTCTTTCGGTAAAGTCACGTAGAAGGGAAACAATAAAATAATAAAAATATAAAACAATAAAAAATATAAAACAATAAAATTATTATTCTTGGTTCTTTCTGTAAAGTCACCACGTAGAAGGGAAACAATAAAATAATAAAAATATAAAACAATAAAAAATATAAAACAATAAAATTCTTATTCTTGGTTCTTTCGGTAAAGTCACCACGTAGAAGGGAAACAATAAATAATACAAATATAAAACAATAAAAATATAAAACAATAAAATTATTATTCTTGGTTCTTTCGGTAAAGTCACCACGTAGAAGGGAAACAATAAAATAATAAAAATATAAAACAATAAAAATATAAAACAATAAAATTATTATTCTTGGTTCTTTCGGTAAAGTCACGTAGAAGGGAAACAATAAAATAATAAAAAAATATTAAACAATAAAAATATAAAACAATAAAATTATTATTCTTGGTTCTTTCGGTAAAGTCACGTAGAAGGGAAACAATAAAATAATAAAAATATAAAACAATAAAATTATTATTCTTGGTTCTTTCGGTAAAGTCACGTAGAAGGGAAACAATAAAATAATAAAAAAATATAAAACAATAAAAATATAAAACAATAAAATTATTATTCTTGGTTCTTTCGGTAAAGTCACGTAGAAGGGAAACAATAAAATAATAAAAATATAAAACAATAAAAATATAAAACAATAAAATTATTATTCTTGGTTCTTTCGGTAAAGCCACGTAGAAGGGAAACAATGAAATAAAAAAAGATATAAATATACAAAATATATTTTACAATATTTTACTAATTAATAAAATATATATAAATATATAAAATATTCATTTTTATTATTTTATTGTTTCCCTTCTACGTGGTGACTTTACCGAAAGAACCAAGAATAATAATTTTATTGTTTTATATATTTTTTAAATATCTTTTTTTATTTTATTGTTTCCCCTCTACGTGGTGACTTTACCGAAAGAACCAAGAATATGAATCCCTGCAGTCACGAAAGCTTAAAAATCTAAATAAAATCCATCCCATGTGTTAGTGAATTTTTAAAATATTTTTGGCAGGAAATTAGTTTTCAAATTTAGATTTTTATTTATTATTATTATTTTCTGGAGGGGGACGCCCATACCCCCTGGAAGATTTGGTCCCCCCCAATGATGGCTCAATGGCTTGGAGTATCGTAATTCCTGCAATCACGACAGCTGAAATCCTAGATTATGTTAATGAGCCACCATTTACTGGGCGTGGCTTTGGCAAAATAAGGCTTGTACCGGAACACATATCGGCGGTGACCAAGCAGTGGTGACATGACGTCACTAGCGAGGCGCACCGCACCGCCCCCCTGGCGTTTCACGCCGATGAGGTAATGCTTAGTGGTGACGTCAGAGGGCGGGGGGTCAGGGTTCAAGTTTTCTGTATAGTGGCCGTCTATAAATGACGTCACGCGATTTTGGCCGATTTTTTGGCCCCCCTCAAATGTGACGTCACAAAGCTCTGCCCCCCCCCCTAAAAAAACAATATATATAAAACATGTTTCAAATCGATTTAAAGCTTTCGTGACTGCAGGGATTCATATTCTTGGTTCTAAAAGTCACGCATTTCCCTTCTACGTGACTTTACCGAAAGAACCAAGAATACGGATTCACGTTGTCTGGTTTATTATTATTTGTTTTGGTTACAACTATTCAAAGCTCGAAAATTACGGGGCGTTTCAAAAGGGTGGGCCCAATTTCACAGCAGTAGTACTTTGGAATCGGGCCCACCCTTCTCATCCGTGTCATAAATGTCATTTCTGTACGATTCCAATCATTTGTATTATTACACGCTTTCTTTGAACTCCCTCTGTCTGTTATTGTCATTATTGTTGTTGTTGTATCCTGAAATCTTGTAACTCAACTTTAACCCACTTTCCAATGTGGTATCGACTGAAAACTTGGTATAAATTTCAATCTAAAGCTTTCGTGACTGCAAGGATTCCCCTTATTGGTTCTTTCGCTAAAGTCACCACGTAGAATGGAAATAAAATAATAAAAATGAAACATGATTTTTAAAAAAAACAGGTCCCTGCAGGGTGGGCTGGTAGGAACATTGGAATTTAGCGCAATTTTACTTTTACACCCCAACAGCACGAGATTTCACTTCGTTAAAGTATTGAAAGGGGACGGACGGACGGACAGACGGACGGACGGACACATTAATCTATTGCAGGCTGGTACACTCAGTTTACAATCTTCCTTCCTACCAGTATAATTTTTTTTTTATATATATATAAAATCACTGCTCCCACTGAGCGCAACATTCATCCCCATACAGGTGAGTTAAAAACACACGCAGTTTTCAGTCGTCAATAAGCCCAATTACTTAATAAATTCACTCAATTAAAGTTGATGACGATGTTTTTTTCTTGTTTAACAAACGTTCGCTGATGCGTTAACAAGCCCCCGATAATCGATTCGCGTGATAAGCTTGAAATATCCACATCAACCAATTTCCCCCCTCTTGTCTCTCCCTTCATGCAGGACAATGACGGGGGAATCAGCACCCTAAGAAGCAATCTGAGGCTGTCTACGCGAGAGAATGACCTGGCAACCTTTTTGTAAAAAATAAAAATAAATGAAAATCTACTTAATGGAGAGCTGTGACGGAGGCTTTTTAGTTCTTCAAACGTGTTCAATTATCAAACGTAAGTTACCTGCATTTGATTGATTTCGCCAATATGAGTGCATGAGAAGCGAGGCAGTGCACCTCACGTCTTAGCGAGTTGCCCGGTCTTTCGTATATTCTTCTGTATGTGGCTCTAGGGTTTGGTGTTACATGTTATTTACGCAGTTTATTATTCTTGGTTCTTTCGGTAAAGTCACCACGTAGAATGGAAATAAAATAATAAAACGTAATTAAAAATTTTATTTTTTTATTTTATGTTGTTTTATCTTTGTGTAATTTTATTGTTTCCCTTCTACGTGGTGGTGACTTTAACGAAAGAACCAAGAATAATAATACCTGCAGTCACGAAAGCTTTAAATAAAAATAAAATTATTGTTTTAGATTTTTCTTATTTTATTGTTTCCCTTCTACGTGGTGGTGACTTTACCGAAAGAACCAAGAATAATAATTTTATTGTTTTATATTTTTCTTATTTTATTGTTTCCCTTCTACGTGGTGAGTTTACCGAAAGAACCAAGAATAATAATTTTATTGTTTTATATTTTTATTATTTTATTGTTTCCCTTCTACGTGGTGAGTTTACCGAAAGAACCAAGAATAATAATTTTATTGTTTTACAATATTTTTATTGTTTTATGTTTTAATTATTTTATTGTTTCCCTTCTACGTGGTGGTGCCTTTACCGAAAGAACCAAGAATAATAATTTTATTGTTTTATATTTTTCTAATTTTATTGTTTCCTTTCTACGTGGTGACTTTACCGAAAGAACCAAGAATAAGAATTTTATTGTTTTATATTTTTCTTATTTTATTGTTTCCCTTCTACGTGGTGGTGCCTTTACCGAAAGAACAAATAATGTGAATCCCTACAGTCACGAAAGATTTAAATGAAAAAATAATATTTTAAAAAATCTTTTTTATATTTTATTGTTTCCCTTCTACGTGGTGGTGACTTTACCGAAATAACCAAGAAGATGAATCATCCCTGCAGTCACGAAAGCTTTAAATAGAAAAATATGTAGTTTATTGTTAAAACTTCGGACACAATCCCTATGATCACTGTTACATTGCATTTATGGCTTCATTTTTTTGGTGATTTCGAAAACGTTTTTTCGGTTTGGCCATGTTTTTGTTTATTGTAGTACGGAGTTAGACTGATGGCCTTAATCTTAGCTGTCTTGTGGTTGTTGTTGTTGTTTGACTTGAATCCCACTGGGATTTTTTGCACACAGCGTTGGTGGTGTACGCGGTGCTATTTCAGGAATATTTTGATGTGTTTTTTTTTCCCCATGGATTTTCTGTTTTGCACAGTCACATATACCAAATAAATGAAACTATGAAAACAAATTACTGCTGATGCTGCTGATGATGATGCTGATACTGCTGCTGATGATGATGATGCTGATGATGGTGATGCTGATGATGACGCGGTCACGTGACGCTCACCTTCTCCCTCCCCGTTGAGGAGGCGTGGCCTCGAGAGGGCGGCGCTGAACGGGGCCAAATGAATGGAACTATCGAAAACTGGATGGAGCGTGGGAATTAGGCGCGTGCCCGTTACTATCTCTCTGCGTGTCACCAATGTAATGTTCGCAGACCCCTTCCTTGCATGCCCTCGCCTTCCATAGTCCGGGGTAACTTAGTTCACGTATTGTCTATAAAGATGTGTGTAGGCTCGCTGGTCTCGTCGTGAAACTGCAATGAAAAAGCACCAGGGGAGGCAGCTATCACATCTGCCTCACTGAGGGGGGGGGGGAGGGGCGTGTCTGGAACGCCCCCTCTCAGTGAGGCCACGCCCCCGCTGCCTCCCCAGCCACTGACGTCACCGCACGTCACTGGCTCCCACAGGGTGCAGTGTTAATCGCTGAGGCTCGCAGAGCCAGACTGAGGCTCCCACAGGGTTCAGTGTTAATCGCTGAGGCTCGCAGAGCCAGACTAAGGCTCCCATAGGGTTCAGTGTTAATCACTGAGGCTCACAGAGCCAGACTAAGACTCCCACAGGGTTCAGTGTTAATCACTGAGGCTCACAGAGCCAGACAAAGGCTCCCATAGGGTTCAGTGTTAATCACTGAGGCTCACAGAGCCAGACTAAGGCTCCCATAGGGTTCAATGTTAATCACTGAGACTCACAGAGCCAGACTAAGGCTCCCACAGGGTTCAGTGTTAATCGCTGAGGCTCGCAGAGCCAGAATAAGGCTCCCACAGGGTGCAGTGTTAATCGCTGAGGCTCACAGAGCCAGACTGAGGCTCCCATAGGGTTCAGTGTTAATCACTGAGGCTCACAGAGTCAGACTAAGGCTCCCATAGGGTTCAGTGTTAATCACTGAGACTCACAGAGCCAGACTGAGGCTCCCACAGGGTTCAGTGTTAATCGCTGAGGCTCACAGAGCCAGACTGAGGCTCCCATAGGGTTCAGTGTTAATCACTGAGGCTCAAAGAGCCAGACTAAGGCTCCCACAGGGCTCAGTGTTGAATCGCTGAGGCTCACAGAGCCAGACGAAAGCTTCCACAGGGTTCAGTGTTAATCACTGAGGCTCGCAGAGCCAGACTAAGGCTCCCACAGGGTTCGGTGTTAATCGCTGAGGCTCACATAGCCCGACTAAGGCTCCCACAGGGTTCGGAGTTAATCACTGAGGCTCACAGAGCCAGACTAAGGCTCCCACAGGGTTCGGTGTTAATCACTGAGGCTCACAGAGCCAGACTAAGGCTCCCATAGGGTTCAGGGTTAATCACTGAGGCTCACAGAGCTAGACTAAGGCTCCCGCAGGGTTCAATGTTAATCACTGAGGCTCACTGAGCCAGACTAAGGCTCCCACAGGGTTCAGTGTTAATCACTGAGGCTCACAGAGCCAGACTAAGGCTCTCACAGGGTTCAGTGTTAATCGCTGAGGCTCACAGAGCCAGACTAAGGCTCCCACAGGGTTCAGTGTTAATCGCTGAGGCTCACAGAGCCAGACTAAGACTCCCACAGGGTTCAGTGTTAATCACTGAGGCTCACAGAGCCAGACTAAGGCTCCCATAGGGTTCAGTGTTAATCACTGAGGCTCACATAGCCAGACTAAGGCTCCCATAGGGTTCAGTGTTAATCGCTGAGGCTCACAGAGCCAGACTAAGGCTCCCACAGGGTTCAGTGTTAATCACTGAGACTCACAGAGCCAGACTAAGACTCCCACAGGGTTCAGTGTTAATCACTGAGGCTCACAGAGACAGACTAAGGCTCCCATAGGGTTCAGTGTTGATCGCTGAGGCTCACAGAGCCAGACTAAGGCTCCCATAGTGTTCAGTGTTAATCACTGAGGCTCACAGAGCCAGACTAAGGCTCCCAGAGGGTTCAGTGTTAATCACTGAGACTCACAGAGCCAGACTTAAGCTCCCATAGGGTTCAGTGTTAATCACTGAGGCTCACAGAGCCAGAATAAGGCTCCCACAGGGTTCAATGTTAATCACTGAGACTCACAGAGCCAGACTAAGGCTCCCATAGGGTTCAGTGTTAATCGCTGAGGCTCACAGAGCCAGACTAAGGCTCCCACAGGGTTCAATGTTAATCGCTGAGGCTCACAGAGCCAGACTAAGGCTCCCATAGGGTTCAGTGTTAATCACTGAGGCTCACAGAGCCAGACTAAGGCTCCCATAGGGTTCAGTGTTAATCGCTGAGGCTCACAGAGCCAGACTAAGGCTCCCACAGGGTTCAGTGTTAATCACTGAGACTCACAGAGCCAGACTAAGACTCCCACAGGGTTCAGTGTTAATCACTGAGGCTCACAGAGACAGACTAAGGCTCCCATAGGGTTCAGTGTTGATCGCTGAGGCTCACAGAGCCAGACTAAGGCTCCCATAGTGTTCAGTGTTAATCACTGAGGCTCACAGAGCCAGACTAAGGCTCCCATAGGGTTCAGTGTTAATCACTGAGACTCACAGAGCCAGACTTAAGCTCCCATAGGGTTCAGTGTTAATCACTGAGGCTCACAGAGCCAGAATAAGGCTCCCACAGGGTTCAATGTTAATCACTGAGACTCACAGAGCCAGACTAAGGCTCCCATAGGGTTCAGTGTTAATCGCTGAGGCTCACAGAGCCAGACTAAGGCTCCCACAGGGTTCAATGTTAATCGCTGAGGCTCACAGAGCCAGACTAAGGCTCCCATAGGGTTCAGTGTTATTCTCTGAGACTCACAGAGCCAGACTAAGGCTTCCATAGGGTTCAGTGTTAATCACTGAGGCTCACAGAGCCAGACTAAGGCTCCCATAGGGTTCAGTGTTAATCACTGAGGCTCACAGAGCCAGACTAAGGCTCCCATAGGGTTCAGTGTTAATCGCTGAGGCTCACAGAGCCAGACTAAGGCTCCCATAGGGTTCAGTGTTAATCGCTGAGACTCACAGAGCCAGACTAAGGCTCCCATAGGGTTCAGTGTCAATCACTGAGGCTCACAGAGCCAGACTTAGGCTCCCATAGGAGTTTCTTCCCATCTGCTGCTGGCCTGTTAAACAAGGCCAAGGGCTAACACTGTTTTTAACATTTGATCTACATAACGACACGTTGCTGATATTAACTATGTTTCCCTATTTGTATTTTTTAATTATATCTTAAAGCTATTTTATATTCGATATTTATTTAATTTTATATACTTCAGCCCCTTAGTGTTAGACTTTTAACCCTTATTATAGTAAGACTTGTTTAAAACTTATTTAAGATTTTAGATTCCTATATGTTGAATGTATGCACCATCCTGCCAAAGTAAATTCCGTGTCGGTGTGAACTTACATGGCGAATAAAACCCTTTCTGATTCTGATTCAGTGTTAATCACTGAGGCTCACAGAGGGAGGGGGCGGGTTCGGAGTGGGAGGGGGCGTGGCGGTCGCCGGAGGGGGCGGGGTGCTGTTGGAGTGGGCGGGGGCGTGGCGGAAGTGGGGGCGGTCACCATCGGAGGAATCGATTATTTTTTTACCGACGCCGAATCCACCACCGAAATCGATCCGCCCCCCCCGCCCCCCACCACTCCAGTTTAAAGCCGCCGCTTGACGATGCCGCCGACAGAGACGATCCGGTAATCGATCCGGACGACAATGGCGGCGCCCACGTTAGCCAGCGGCGTTCGTGTTCCCGTCTGGGACAAGACCGCTCGCGTCTTCCTCTGCCTCCTCGGCGTCTTCTTTTCCCTGCTCGCCCTGCGCATCCCTCACGATGCCGCCGAGGAAGAGGGCGGCGGGAGGGCAGCGGCGGCGCGCTGTGCGTCCGTGGCGGAGTGCGGGGCGGAGACTAGGTAAGGTGGCAGGCTTTGATTTTGGGCCTAGTTGGTAGTGTGGGGGCGGTGGGTGGTTTGTAATTTTTACTTTTGTACGTTCTTGCTTCGCGTTCGTCGTTGTTGGCTCGTTGGGTCGGGCGCCTTTAGTTGCTCTCGTGGGGTTTGTTTGGCGGGCGTGCGTGTTTTATCTGTCGAGAAAAACGGGAGTGCGTGACGCGCAGAAGTAGCGTCCGATATCAATAGGCGTACGTGTTGAACATGCCTTATTCAAATTCTATGCCTATAATTTTAAATGTGCAATGTCATCGCCGTACTGGGTGTATTGGTTTATAAACTCGGCCCGTTGAACGATAAGAATCTAAATGCATTTGTGCATTCCGGTCCCCACTACCGTGGAAATAAAATGACTCGAATAAAATACATTAAGTGGGTGCCATACTGCGATGTGTATTAACGCGTGCCTTTTTATTTCGCTCATTTAATCTTTAACTCTGATCGCTGTCGACTCTTTGGGTTAGGCGCATTCAGTTATTGACCCGTGATTATTTTTTTCTTCCCAATCCCTGGGTGGTCCATCTGTCGAGAAATTGTCGTGTATGCGTGTGTGTGTGTGTGTGAATTAAGCTTAAATTGCGTCCTAGTATTAGCGTGGTAGTTAGGTGACACTTGTTACGGCCTTGTTCTAATTGTAATCTATATGGTACAATGTGTAATATATAATATACATGCTAGATTTATTATAAACTCGGGCGGTTGATAATACAGTGGCAATACCATCCATGCGTTTCTCTATGGCCACTTAAGGTAAGTGAATTACCATTGCGATACGCTCACAATGTATTATTTTTATTCGAGTCATTGTATCGTTAAGTCTGATCGCTGTCGACTCGTTGGGTTATGCGTCTTTGGTTATTGTCCCGTTATTTTTTTGGGGGGGGTGAGCGTGGGTGTACCATCCGTTGAGAAACCGTGTGTGGTGAATTAAGCTTAAATTGCGTCAAATATTAGCGTGGCAGTTACGTGTTGTTGTTGTTGTTGTGGTGGTTGTGGTTGTTGTTGGTTGCGCTTGTTATTGTGGTGGTGGTGGTGGTTGTTGGTGAGCGTTGGGAGCTTTGCATTGCGTGACGGCCAGCGGAAAGGGGGCCGTGGTGCAGACTTCATTCCACGTGCAGCCACGACACGGGCAAAGTGCAAAGATAGCTCCTGTCATGTGTGGTTTTTTTTATCTGTGTGTGTGTGTCTCTGTGTGTTGTTGACCTGGTCAAGGCCTATGATAAAATCAGTAGGCCTTGTTCTTCGTGCTTTCGGAGTCCCTGACCCTCTGCTCACGATCATGAAGGACCTTCATGATGGTGAGCAGAGAGGCCCGGGTAAAACTACGTGGCCGGGAGCCATTCCCTGTTCACCTTGGGGTACGACAGGGATGTCCTCTGGCTCCCATATTATTTAACATCTATTTTGGCCACGTAGTTCGTGAAGCCTTCAATAGCTGTACCGGAGGAATTTCCATCTGGTATAGATACAATGGGAGGTTGATCGATGCCTGGGTACGGTCAAGGGATGGCTCCCTATTGCTCAACCACATTATGTATGCTGATGATTTGGTGATAGCTGCTCACTCAGAGGAGGAGTTGGAGGCGCAGCTGCTGAACCTGGAGCATGCCACTAAGAGATGGGGCCTTACCATCAGCCCCACCAAAACTAAGCACCTGCCTGGGTATTTTGCACCATCGGACACTCCACACCCACAACTCCCAATCGGTGATGGGGCAGTTGTGGAGGGAGTGGAGAGATTCCCATACCTTGGCAGTGTGCTCATGACCGGCTCCGGTTTAACAGCAGAGGTCTCACTCCGAATCAGTCGAGCGGCAATATCTTTTCATCGGTTGCGTAACGCTGTGTGTAAGCTACCTGGTCTGTCGCTCCGCACTAAGCTTCAGGTCTTCTCGGTCACGGTCATTTCCTCCCTTCTCTACGCTTGCGAAACGTGGACCCCCCCCCTAATGGAACATCTTCGCCGGTTAGAAACATTTAAGCTGGCCTGCCTACGGATCCATCCTGGGTTTAACCCAGCTGGATTGTGTGAGGAGCTCAGAAATCCTTGAAAGATCTGGAGAAAGTCCCATCGGTGAGCTCCTCCAGCAGGCAAGGCTGCGTTGGCTGGGCATGCCTAAACAGCTTTTGTTCGGCCGGATCGAAGGGGCTAAACGGATGCGACACGGGCTAGAGAAGAGATGGAGTGACGTGGTACAGGAGGATGTGGAGCTGAGTGGACTTGCCGATGACCGGTACCAGCGGTGTCAAGATCGGCCTCTGTGGAGGAGGCTCGTGAAGGACGCTACTGGACAGTTGGAGGCAGTCGCTCTCCAACAACAATGGAGGGAGGAGGAGCGATGCTCACAACAACGAGCGGACCGCCGGGTGGCTTAATGCACAGGAAGTTGGCACAGTAGGGGGCACAGATGGTGCATCAGCCAGTCGTCTCGGTCAGTCGACCCTGTGGCATCTGGGTCTGCCCCGTGACCTCCTGCCAGCGGGCGTTCGACACTTCACGTGGCCTCAAGGTGCACATGGCCTGGCACAAGCGTCGTGGTGACGTCACCGCCACTGGGTGGCGAATGGCGGTTGTTGTTGTGTCTGTGTGTGTGTCTATCTATCTGTGTGCCTGTGCGTTTGACTGTGTATGTGCGGGCACGCCTGTGCGTGTGTCTGTGTGTGCGCGTTTGGCTGTGTCCGTGTGTGTGCCTGTGTGCGTGTGGGGAGCGGTTGCGTAGTGGTTAGCGCCCTGCGCCACAACCCAGTCCACCCAAGTTTCGAGTCCCCCTCGCGATCAACACCGCTCATCGCTATTATCTGAACCGGTCCCGGGCCTCCCCTAGGTCGACTCGGCTTCAAATGAGTGGGACACATCGCTAGCACTGGGGGGGGGGGTGCATGGAGAGACAAAGGCGGCCGGGTGTGTGAGTGGTGCTGGCCACCCACCCCCTCTGTTTGTGTGGCAAGTGGTGGCCTTCATAGACGCTGCTGCTACTACTGACAGCACTTGCCCCTGCAGCACTGTTAGAGGCTGCCTGGGGGAGCTTTGTCTTTGTGTGCCAACAGCAGGGGTCACATTCTGACCCCCTCTCTCCCTGCGGCCCCTGCCCCACTGATGATGATGCTGATACTGATGATGATGCTGATCCTACTGACGATGACGATCATGCTGATGACGATGATCATGCTGATGACGATGATCATGCTGATGACGATGATCATGCTGATGATACCGATGACCATGATTTTATTGATGACGCTGCTGCTGATATGATGCTGATGCTGATACTACTGATGATGAGGATAATGATGATGCTGCTGATGATGCTGATACTGCTGCTGATGATGCTGATACTGCTGCTGATGATACTGCTGATACTGCTGCTGATCCTACTGCTGATGCTGATCCTACTGGTGTAGGTGGAGGAGAGGCTGTGGCCTGGTGGAGCTGCTCTTGGGAGAGCGGCAAATCCTCACTCTGCCAAACAGCATCCTAGGCCTGCTGTTCTACCTGATGCAGTTACTACTGGGTACACTCACGCACGTACTCGCTCAGTACTCGCCCACTCGCTCGCGCGTACTCACTCACGTACTCGCCCACGTACTCGCCCACGTACTCACGCACTCACTCACCTACGCACTCGCCTACTCGCTCACGTACTTACTCACGCACTCACGCACTCACTTGCTCACGTACTCGCTCGCTCACGTACGTACTCACGCGCTCGTTCACGCACTCACTCACCTACTCATTCAAGCACTTAGACACTCGCATATGCACTCACGCACTCACTTACCTACTCGCGTACTTACGCACCCATGTACTCACGCACTCACTCATGCACTCACGCACTCACCTACTCGCTCACTCACTTACGCACTCGCTCACCTACTCCCTCACGCACTCGCACGCAGACACTCGCACGCAGACACTCCATCTCTTCTTCTTTGGTTCTTTCGGTAAAGTCACGTAGAATGAGAATAAAATAATAAATTGATGAAATAAAATAACACAACACAAGCGGCCTTCATCAGGTGAAGGGACGAGACTGTCTGGAGGACAGCGCTGGAGTGAAAAAGCCACGCTCAGATCTCAACTTTAGCAACACTGATAGCTACGGGCCCCGTTCAGACGGACGAGTTCATCCATGGTCGGAACATAGGAGGGGGAGAGAGACATCTCTCGAAATTTAACCGCCTCTACGGGGAGGGATTCCACACAACCTTAAGATCATTCAACAGACTCCGGGATAAGAAGGCTCAACTAATCGAGTCTCTCACCTTTCTGAAGAGATGCCGCGACTCTAAGCGCCTCGCAGCTGTCTCTCTCCCCCTCCTCTGTTCCGACCATGGATGAACTCGTCCGTCTGAACGGGGCCCGTAGCTATCCGTGGTGCTAAAGTTGAGGCTTAAAGGTCGCGGGAGGGAGAGAGAGGGAGGGAGAGAGAGGGAGGGAGAGAGAGGGAGGGAGAGAGGGGGAGAGGGAGAGAGGGGGAGAGGGAGAGAGGGGGAGAGGGAGAGAGGGAGAGAGGGGGAGAGGGAGAGAGGGGGGAGAGAGGGGGAGAGGGAGGGGGGGAGAGGGATGGGAGAGGGGGAAACTCCAATGTATACGGGGATCGAACGAGATGACCCCGCCACGACCTCGCCACCTGACCACCTGACCACCACGACCTCACCACCTGACCACCTGACCCCCACGACCTCACCACCTGACCACCTGACCACCTGACCACCTGACCCCCACGACCTCGCCACCTGACCACCTGACCACCTGACCACCTGACCACCACGACCTCACCACCTCACCACCTGACCACCTGACCACCTGACCACCTGACCACCTGACCACCACGACCTCACCACCTGACCACCTGACCCCCACGACCTCACCACCTGACCACCTGACCACCTGACCACCTGACCCCCACGACCTCGCCACCTGACCACCTGACCACCTGACCCCGCCACGACCTCACCACCTGACCCCTGCCCCGCCCCCCCCCCCCCAGGTCTGACGAGCAGTGCGACGGCGGCTGTTCTCCTCTTCGCGACGTCCATCGGCTCGGCGCTGGGCTCCGCCTACCTGGCGACGTCGCTGCTCCTCGCGGGTCTCCTGCGGGCCGTCTGCGGCGCCGTCTACGCCGTCAACCTCCTGCTGCTGGGCCTCAACTACAAGCGCCTCGTCTTCCTCAACGCCGCCTGGACCACGCAGCAGCAGCAGCAGCAGCGGCGGGAGGGGGAGGAGGAGGAGGAGGAGGGGGAGGAGCCGCGGCGGGCGGAGGGGGAGGAGCAACGGCAGCGGCATTGCAAGAGTCTCTAGCGCGCGGGAGGGGACTCTGGCGCGTGGGAGGAGTGGGGGGGAGGAGCCGCGGCGGGAGGGGGGAGGAGCCGCGGCAGGAGGGGGGAGGAGCCGCGGCGTGCAGAGGAGGAGGAACGGCAGCGGCATTGCAAGAGTCTCTAGCGCGCGGGAGGGGACTCTGGCGCGTGGGAGGAGTGGGGGGGAGGAGCCGCGGCGGGAGGGGGGAGGAGCCGCGGTGGGAGGAGGAGCCGCAGCGGGAGGGGGGGGGAGGAGCCGCGGCGTGCAGAGGAGGAGCAACGGCAGCGGCATTGCAAGAGTCTCTGGCGCGCGGGAGGGGACTCTGGCGCGTGGGAGGAGGGGGGAGGAGCTACGGCGGGAGGGGGGAGGAGCCGCGGGGGGAGGGGGGGGAGGAGCTGCGGGGGGAGGAGCCGCGGCGGGAGGGGGGAGGAGCCGCGGCGTGCAGAGGAGGAGGAACGGCAGCGGCATTGCAGGAGTCTCTGGCGCACGGGAGGGACTCTGGCGGGGTGGGGGAGGGGAGAGAAGCGCGTTTAATGGGGGGGGGGCGGGGGACGGGTGGGGGGGCGGGGGGGGGGCGGGGTGGGGATGGTTGTACGCGTGCACTGTACACGCGCGCACTGTACACACACCGTACATGCGCGGGTTGGACGTACACACACCGGCTGTAACACACACGCACACACGCTGTAACACACACACACACGGCTGTAACACACACACACCCGGCTGTAACACACACACACACCGGCTGTAACACACACACACCGGCTGTAACACACACACACACACCGGCTGTAACACACACACACAGGCTGTAACACACACAGGCTGTAACACACACACACACCGGCTGTAACACACACACGCACACCGGCTGTAACACACACACGCACACCGGCTGTAACACACACACACGCACACCGGCTGTAACACACACACACACGCACACCGGCTGTAACACACACACACACACGCACACCGGCTGTAACACACACGCACACCGGCTGTAACACACGTACATACACACTGGCTGTAACACATACACTGGCTGTAACACACACACCGGCTGTAACACACACACACCGGCTGTAACAACAACAACAACTGCCATTCGCCACTAAGTGGCGGTGACGTCACCACGACGCTTGTGCCAGGCTATGTGCACCCTGAGGCCACGTGAAGTGTCGAACGCCCGCTGGCAGGAGGTCACGGGGCAGACCCAGGTGCCACGGGTCGACTGACTGAGATGACTGGCTGATGCACCACCTGTGCCCCCTACTGTGCCAACCTGCTGTGCTTTAGCCACCCGGCGCTCCGCTCGTTCTGAGCGTCGCTCCTCCGCCCTCCGTTGTTGTTGGAGGGCGACTACCTCCAACTGCCCAGTAGCATCCTTCACGAGCCTCCTCCACAGAGGCCGATCTTGACACCGCTGGTAACAGTCATCGGCAAGTCCACTCAGCTCCACGTCCTCCTGTACCACATCACTCCATCCCTTCTCTAGCCCGTGCCGCGCCCGCTCAGCCCCCTCAATCCGGCCGAACAAAAGCTGTTTCGGCATGCGGTGGCTGGGCATGCGGGCTACATGACCCAGCCATCGCAGCCTTGCCCGCCGGAGGAGCTCACCGATGGGACCATGCCCAGACCTTTCAAGGATTTGTGAGCTCCTCACACAATCCAGTCTGGTTAAACCCAGGATGGATCGTAGGCAGGCCAGCCTAAATGTTTCTAACCGGCGAAGATGGTCCATTAGGGGGGTCCACGTTTCGCAAGCGTAGAGAAGGGAGGGAATGACCGTGGCCGAGAAGACCTGAAGCTTAGTGCGGAGCAACAGACCAGGTAGCTTCCACACAGCGTTACGCAACCGATGAAAAGATATTGCCGCTCGACTGATTCGGAGTGAGACCTCTGCTGTTAAACTGGAGCCAGTCATAAGCACACTACCAAGGTATGGGAATCTCTCCACAACTGCCCCATCACCGATTGGGAGTTGTGGGGGTGGAGTGTCCGATGGTACAAAATACCCAGGCAGGTGCTTAGTTTTGGTGGGGCTGATGGTAAGGCCCCACCTCTTACTGGCACGCTCCAGTCTCAGCAGCAGCATCTCCAACTCCTCCTCTGACTGAGCAGCTATTACCAAATCATCAGCATACATAACCTGGTTGAGCAATAGGGAGCCATCCCTTGACCGCACCCGGGCATTGATTAGCCTCCCATATTATCTGTACCATGTGGAGATTCCCCCGGTACAGCTATTGAAGGCTTCACGAACTACGTGGTCAACATAGCTGTTAAATAATGTGGGAGCCAGAGGACATCCCTGTCGCACCCCAAGGTGTAGAGGGAATGGCTCTGCCTCCCGGCCACGTAGTTTTACCCGGGCCTGCTCACCATTATGAAGGTCCTTAATGATCCTGAGCAGAGGGTCAGGTACTCCAAAAGCACGAAGAACGACCCAGAGCCCAGGCCTACTGATGGTATCATAGGCCTTGACCAGGTCAATAAAGCAGAGATGTAGGTCTTGTTGGAATTCCCTACACCTCTGCTGTAGCAGACGGACAGAAAATATGGCATCTGTGCAGGACCGCCCTTTCCTGAAACCGCAGTGGGGCTCCGCAAGCCTCTCCTCAGCGTGCCTGGCAAGGCGATGCTGAATAATCCTTGCCAGGACCTTTCCCGGCACAGTGAGGAGTGAGCTGCCCCTGTAGTTGTTAGTCTGTGCGGTCCCCCTTCTTAAAAAGAGGGACCACCAGGGCATCCTTCCAATCCTGCGGAACCCGTCCAGTAGTCCAGACTGTTGTTATGATGTCATATAGGGCAGTCTGTGCACAAACGCCACCCTCCCTCAGCATTTCGCTTGGGAGATCCATCTCTGCCCGCTGCCTTTCCTGGTCTCAGACTCCGGATCGCCTTCAGTACTTCCTCAGCAGATGGCACCTCAAGCCAGCCACTCACAGGGGGTGAGTCTTCCAATATTTGAGGCACCTGCAGCCTCAGCAGGGTCATCCTCACTTTGTGCCACGATCTTTTCCTGGCTGAGGGATTTTCCCTCCCCCAGGACCTCACAGAAATGCTCAGCAAATCTGCAAACGTGTTCCTGGGGGTTGGAGATTGGATCACCGTTTTTTTCCCCTAATGATGGTAATAGGTGTGGCGCTGCAGGTTACTTTTTTGGAGTTAAGCAGAGATTTGTGATCACGGGCCACTGAGGCAGACTCCATCTCCTCAGCAACCCGCGACCACCACCCATCCTTGCAGTGCCTCACGGCTCTCCGAACCTCCGAGCGAAGGCTGCGGTAAGCCTCCTCATTCTCTGACGTGGGTTTCTGTAGCCGATGACAGTGGGCCTGTCGCTTTTTCTCAACCATCCTGAACACCTCTGTCAGCCAGGGTCTCTGGGGAGGTCTGGACCGCGTACCTAAAGCAGCCATTGCAGCTACATGAGTCAGTCCTAAACCTCGCCTATTTACCCTCGACATCAGGAGGAGTCGGGGACGATGCCAATCCCAGCCGCAGGCGATGATGAAATTCTCGCTTGCAACTTTCATCAGATAACTGAGACCAGGCCACTTTAGGTCGGAATGGGGTCCTGGGTGTACACCCACCACCGGAGTGGAAGAATGGCAGGCGCATCTTACAGATGACTAGTCGATGGTCAGAGGGCAGATCAGCTCCACGGTAGGTTCTGGTGTCAAGGACATGGGCTCGCATTCGCTGGTCCAGCACTATGTAGTCCAGCAGATGTTCTTGCTTGGACCCGGCATGCATCCATGATGTGTGGATGCGCCGATGCTGAAACAGCGTGTTGGTGATTACAAGCCCATGGGCTGCACAAAAACCTAGCAGCCTCCTACCGTTGTTATTGAGCTGATCTGGCCCATGCCCTCCAATCACTCCAGACCAGGTGCCAGTATCATGACCAACTCGGGCATTGAAGTCACCCAACATGATGACTCTATCCCGAGGGGCCACTTTAGCCAGCACCTGTGACAGGAGGTCATAGAAGGCATCTGACTCATCGGCTTTGCCTGCATCCCTCCACGGATGTTCCATCTTCGGTGGGGGCATAAGTAACCACGACCACCATTCCTCGCCTCAGGTTGATGGGAAGGCGAGCCCAAAGTAGCCTGGGGCTTACAGCTTCCCACACCTCACCGCCACGCTCCCACGCCCCCTTCATTCTTTTGTTCAAAAGAAGACCCACACCTTGTTGTTTGGCAGTCTGCTGCCCCGAGTAGAGAACTGTCCACCCCTCATTGTGGCAGGAGCCAGAGCCGGTTCACCGGACCTCCTGAATGCCGCATAGATCCAGGCGGTACCGGTCCAGCTCCCGACAGAGGAGTGGCAGCCTCTCCTCTGCAGTGAGCGTTCGAACATTCCACGTGGCCACCCGTAGTGGCTTTTTGTTGTTTCTGGAGTAGCCCCGAGGGTAGGTATTCAATCTCCTGGCTCCGCCAAATGGGGTTTGACCAGGAGACGTCATAGACACCTGGCCCCCCGGGGCCTCCGGCACAAGCTTATTAGTTACATATTTCAGTTTAACTCGTGGTTTCGTGGTAATTAATTGAAGGTGACGGGGTTACCAGCCCCTCGCACCCATCCAGAGCCCCCGTTTAGCCCCTGTGGTGGACACACATGCCATGAGGGGAGGAGCCAATCAAAATTGGATCTCCCCTCACAGCACTCCACGACAGAGTTGCTCGTCCGGCACCGCGAGGAGGTAGGGTGTTTTGCTGGACCCGGCTGTAACACACACACGCACACACACACACTGGCTGTAACACACACACACTGGCTGTAACACACACCGGCTGTAACACACACTGGCTGTAACACACACACCGGCTGTAACACACGGCTGTAACACACACACACCGGCTGTAACACACACCGGCTGTAACACACACACACGGCTGTAACACACACACACGGCTGTAACACACACACGGCTGTAACACACACGGCTGTAACACACACACACGGCTGTAACACACACACACGGCTGTAACACACACACACGGCTGTAACACGCACACCGGCTGTAACACACACACGCACACCGGCTGTAACACACACACGCACACCGGCTGTAACACACACACACACCAGCTGTCACACACACACGGCTGTAACACACACACACACGGCTGTAACACACACACACACGGCTGTAACACACACACACACGGCTGTAACACACACACCGGCTGTAACACACACACCGGCTGTAACACACACACACACCGGCTGTAACACACACACGCACCGGCTGTAACACACACACACACCGGCTGTAACACACACACACCGGCTGTAACACACACACACACGGCTGTAACACACACACACACCGGCTGTAACACACACACCGGCTGTAACACACACACACCGGCTGTAACACACACACACACCGGCTGTAACACACACACACCGGCTGTAACACACACACACACGGCTGTAACACACACACACCGGCTGTAACACACACACGGCTGGTGGTGGTACCTGGCGGGTAAAAAACTGGTTTCGGAAACCGGTAACCGTTTCGGGAGAACAAAAGGTGGGTGGAGGGGAGATCAGGAGCTGGTTAACCGGTTTTTTTTAACCGGTTCGTAAAGCCGGGAGACCCGTTTCGGAAAACGGTTACCGGTTTCGGTTTGCGACGCCAAACGGTTCTGGGAGAGGGTGGGGGGGGGGGGGGTGACCTGTTAAACTGGTTCCGAACCGGTTACCGGTTTTCGAGTTGATGGCGGTGTGGTGCTCTGTGTGGAGTAAACGTCGCGCCACTGGGGGAGAGTGCCTGGGGCTGGCCACCCACCCCCCTGTTAGTTTGTGTGGGTGTGTTAGTGTGGGTGTGTTAGGGTGTTAGTGAGTGGGTGTGTTAGTGGGTGGGTGTGTGAGTGTGGGTTTGTGTGTGGGTGTGTTTGTGTTAGTGTGTGGGTGTGTGGGTGTGTTAGTGTGAGTGTGGGTTTGTGTGTGTGTTAGTGTGTGGGTGTGTTAGCGTGAGTGTGGGTGTGTGTGTGAGTGTGTGGGTTTGTGTGTGTGTTAGTGTGGGTGTGTGGGTGTGTGAGTGTGTGGGTGTGTGAGTGTGTGGGTGTGTGAGTGTGTGGGTGTGTGAGTGTGTGGGTGTGTGAGTGTGTGGGTGTGTGAGTGTGTGGGTGTGTGAGTGTGTGGGTGTGTGAGTGTGTGGGTGTGTTAGTGTGTGTGTTAGTGTGTGGGTGTGTTAGTGAGTGTGTTAGTGTGGAGTGTGTTAGTGTGTTAGTGTGGAGTGTGTCGGTGTGTTTGTGTTAGTGTGTCGGTGTGTTTGTGTTAGTGTGTCGGTGTGTTAGTGTGAGTGTGGGTTTGTGTGTGTGTTAGTGTGTGGGTGTGTTAGTGTGTGGGTGTGTTTGTGTTAGTGTGTGGGTGTGTGAGTGTGTGGGTGTGTTGGTGTGAGTGTGGGTTTGTGTGTGTGTGGGTGTGTTGGTGTGAGTGTGGGTTTGTGTGTGTTAGTGTGTGGGTGTGAGTGTGTGGGTGTGTTAGTGTGAGTGTTAGTGTGTGGGTTTGTGTTAGTGAGTGTTAGTGTGTGTTGCTGGCAACCCACCCCCTGTTAGTTTGCGTTAGTGTGTTAGGGTGTGTGTGTTTGTGTTAGTGTGTGTTAGTGAGTGTTAGTGTGTGGGTTTGTGTTAGTGAGTGTGTTTGTGTTGGTGAGTGTGTTAGTGTTAGTGTGTGTGTTAGTGAGTGTGTTAGTGTGTGTGTGTGTTGGTGTGTGTGTTGGTGTGTGTGTGTTGGTGTGTGTGTGTTGGTGTGTGTTGGTGTGTGTGTGTGTGTTGGTGTGTGTGTGTGTGTTGGTGTGTGTGTTGGTGTGTGTGTTGGTGTGTGTGTGTTGGTGTGTGTGTGTTGGTGTGTGTTGGGGTGTGTGTGTGTTGGGGTGTGTGTGTGTTGGGGTGTGTGTGTGTTGGGGTGTGTGTGTGTTGGGGTGTGTGTGTGTTGGGGTGTGTGTGTTGGTGTGTGTGTTGGTGTGTGTGTTGGTGTGTGTGTTGGTGTGTGTGTTGGTGTGTGTGTTGGTGTGTGTGTTGGTGTGTGTGTTGGTGTGTGTGTGGGTGTGTTGGTGTGTGTGTTGGTGTGTGTGTGTTGGTGTGTGTGTGTTGGTGTGTGTGTGTTGGTGTGTGTGTGTTGGTGTGTGTGTGTTGGTGTGTGTGTTGGTGTGTGTGTGTGGGTTGGTGTGTGTGTTGGTGTGTGTGTTGGTGTGTGTGTGTGGGTGTGTGTGTGTTGGTGTGTGTTGGTGTGTGTGTGTGTGTGTTGGTGTGTGTGTGTTGGTGTGTGTGTTGGTGTTGGTGTGTGTGTTGGTGTTGGTGTGTGTGTTGGTGTTGGTGTGTTGGTGTGTGTGTTGGTGTTGGTGTGTTGGTGTGTGTTGGTGTGTTGGTGTGTGTTGGTGTGTGTTGGTGTGTGTGTGTGTGTTGGTGTGTGTGTGTTGGTGTGTGTGTGTGTTGGTGTGTGTGTGTGTTGGTGTGTGTGTGGGTGTGTGTGTGTGTTGGTGTGTGTGTGTGTTGGTGTGTGTGTGTGTTGGTGTGTGTGTGTGTGTTGGTGTGTGTTGGTGTGTGTGTGTTGGTGTGTTGGTGTGTTGGTGTGTTGGTGTGTGTTGGTGTGTTTGTGTGTTGGTGTGTTGGTGTGTGTTGGTGTGTGTGTTGGTGTGTGTGTTGGTGTGTGTGTTGGTGTGTGTGTTGGTGTGTGTGTGTTGGTGTGTGTTGGTGTGTGTGTTGGTGTGTGTTGGTGTGTGTGTGTGTGTTGGTGTGTGTGTGTGTTGGTGTGTGTTGGTGTGTTGGTGTGTGTGTTGGTGTGTGTGTGTGTTGATGTGTGTGTGTGTGTTGGTGTGTGTGTGTGTGTGTTGGTGTGTGTGTTGGTGTGTGTGTGTGTTGGTGTGTGTGTTGGTGTGTGTGTGTTGGTGTGTGTGTTGGTGTGTGTGTTGGTGTGGGTGTGTGTTGGTGTGGGTGTGTGTTGGTGTGGGTGTGTGTTGGTGTGGGTGTGTGTTGGTGTTGGTGTGTGTTGGTGTGTGTGGGTGTGTGTGGGTGTGTGTGGGTGTGTGTTGGTGTGTGTGGGTGTGTGTGGGTGTGTGTTGGTGTGTGTTGGTGTGTGTTGGTGTGTGTTGGGGTGGGTGTGTGTTGGTGTGTGTTGGTGTGTGTTGGTGTGTTTGTGTGTTAGTGTTTGTGTGTTAGTGTTTGTGTTAGTGTGAGTGTTTGTGTGTTAGTGTTTGTGTTAGTGTGAGTGTTTGTGTGTTAGTGTTTGTGTTAGTGTGAGTGTTTGTGTGTTAGTGTTAGTGTGTTAGTGTTTGTGTGTTAGTGTTTGTGTGTTAGTGTTTGTGTGTTAGTGTTTGTGTTAGTGTTTGTGTGTTAGTGTTTGTGTTAGTGTTTGTGTGTTAGTGTGTTAGTGTTTGTGTTAGTGTGTTAGTGTTTGTGTGTTAGTGTGTTAGTGTTAGTGTGTTAGTGTTTGTGTGTTAGTGTGTTAGTGTTTGTGTGTTAGTGTGTTAGTGTTTGTGTGTTAGTGTTTGTGTGTTAGTGTTTGTGTGTTTGTGTGTTAGTGTGTTAGTGTTTGTGTGTTAGTGTTTGTGTGTTTTTGTGTTTGTGTTTGTGTGTTTGTGTGTTTGTGTTTGAGTGTTTGTGTTAGTGTTTGTGTGTTAGTGTTTGTGTGTTAGTGTTTGTGTGTTAGTGTTTGTGTGTTAGTGTTTGTGTGTTAGTGTTTGTGTGTTAGTGTTTGTGTGTTAGTGTTTGTGTGTTAGTGTTTGTGTGTTAGTGTTTGTGTGTTTGTGTGTTAGTGTTTGTGTGTTTGTGTGTTAGTGTTTGTGTGTTAGTGTTTGTGTGTTAGTGTTTGTGTGTTTGTGTTAGTGTGTTTGTGTTAGTGTGTTTGTGTTAGTGTGTGTGTGTTTGTGTTAGTGAGTGTGTGTTTGTGTTAGTGAGTGTGTGTTTGTGTTAGTGAGTGTGTTTGTGTTAGTGAGTGTGTTTGTGTTAGTGAGTGTGTTTGTGTTAGTGAGTGTGTTTGTGTTAGAGAGTGTGTTTGTGTTAGTGTGTGTGTTAGTGTGTGTTAGTGAGTGTGTTTGTGTGTTTGTGTTAGTGAGTGTGTTAGTGTTTGTGTTGGTGAGTGTGTTAGTGTTTGTGTTGGTGTGTGTGTTAGTGTTTGTGTTAGTGAGTGTGTTAGTGTGTTTGTGTTAGTGAGTTTGTGTTAGTGAGTTTGTGTTAGTGAGTTTGTGTTAGTGAGTTTGTGTTAGTGTGTTTGTGTTAGTGAGTGTGTTTGTGTTAGTGAGTGTGTTTGTGTTAGTGAGTGTGTTTGTGTTAGTGAGTGTGTTTGTGTTAGTGAGTGTGTTTGTGTTAGTGAGTGTGTTTGTGTTAGTGAGTGTGTTAGTGAGTGTGTTTGTGTTAGTGAGTGTTGCTGGCCACCCACCCCCTGTTAGTTTGTGTGAGTGTGTTAGTGTGTGGGTTTGTGTTAGTGAGTGTGTTAGTGTGTGGGTTTGTGTTAGTGTGTGGGTTTGTGTTAGTGTGTGGGTGTGTTAGTGAGTTGGTGAGTGTTTGTGAGTGTTGGTGAGTGTGTGGGTGTGTTAGTGTGCGTGAGTGTGTGTTACTGTGTCAGTGTGTCGCTGGCCACCCACCCCCTGTTAGTGTGTTAGTGTGGGTGAGTGTGTGGGTGAGTGTGTGGGTGTGGGTGAGTGTTGGTGTGGGTGAGTGTGTTGGTGTGGGCCACCCACCCTCTGTGGGTGTGTGTGTTAGTGTATGGGTGTGTGTGTTAGTACGAAAAGCCACTACGGGTGGCCACGTGGAATGTTTGAACGCTCACTGCGGAGGAGAGGCTGCCACTCCTCTGTCGGGAGCTGGACCGGTACCGCCTGGATCTATGCGGCATTCAGGAGGTCCGGTGGACCGGCTCTGGCTCCTGCCACCATGAGGGGTGGACAGTCCTCTACTCGGGGCAGCAGACTGCCAAACAACAGGGAGTGGCTCTTCTTTTGAACAAAAGAATGAAGGGGGCGTGGGAGCGTGGCGGTGAGGTGTGGGAAGCTGTAAGCCCCAGGCTACTTTGGGCTCGCCTTCCCATCAACCGGAGGCGAGGAATGGTGGTCGTGGTTACTTATGCCCCCACCGAAGATGAACATCCGTGGAGGGATGCAGGCAAAGCCGATGAGTCATGCCTTCTATGACCTCCTGTCATAGGTGCTGGCTAAAGTGGCCCCTCGGGATAGAGTCATCATGTTGGGTGACTTCAATGCCCGAGTTGGTCATGATACTGGCACCTGGTCTGGAGTGATTGGAGGGCATGGGCCAGATCAGCTCAATAACAACGGTAGGAGGCTGCTAGATTTTTGTGCAGCCCATGGGCTTGTAATTACTAACACGCTGTTCCGGCATCGGCGCATCCACACAACATCATGGATGCATGCCGGGTCCAAGCAAGAACATCTGCTGGATTACATAGTGACGGACCAGCGGATGCGAGCCCATGTGTTGACACCAGGACCTACCGTGGAGCTGATCTGCCCTCTGACCATCGACTAGTCATCTGTAAGATGCGCCTGCCATTCTTCCACTCCGGTGGTGGGTGTACACCCAGGACCCCATTCCGACCTAAAGTGGCCTGGTCTCAGTTATCTGATGAAAGTTGCAAGCGAGAATTTCATCATCGCTTGCGGCTGGGATTGGCATCGTCCCCGACTCCTCCTGATGTCAAGGGTAAATGGGCGAGGTTTAGGACTGTGACTCATGCAGCTGCAATGGCTGCTTTGGGTACGCGGTCCAGACCTCCCCAGAGACCCTGGCTGACAGAGGAGATGTTCAGGATGGTTGAGAAAAAGCGACAGGCCCACGTCAGAGAATGAGGAGGCTTACCGCAGCCTTCGCTCGGAGGTTCGGAGAGCCGTGAGGCGCTGCAAGGATGGGTGGTGGTCGCGGGTTGCTGAGGAGATGGAGTCTGCCTCAGTGGCCCGTGATCACAAATCTCTATTTAACTCCATCAAAAAAGTAACCTGCAGCGCCACACCTATTACCATCATTAGGGGAAAAAACGGTGATCCAATCTCCGACCCCCAGGAACAGGTTTGCAGATTTGCTGAGCATTTCTGTGAGGTCCTGGGGGAGGGAAAATCCCACAGCCAGGAAAACATCGTGGCACAAAGTGAGGATGACCCTGCTGAGGCTGCGGTGCCTCAAATATTGGAAGAAGTCACCCCCTGTGAGTGGCTGGCTGAGGTGCCATCTGTTGAGGAAGTATTGAAGGCGATCCGGAGTCTGAGACCAGGAAAGGCAGCGGGCAGAGATGATCTCCCAAGCGAAATGCTGAGGGAGGGTGGCGTTTGTGCACAGACTGCCCTATATGACATCATAACAACAGTCTGGACCACTGGACGGGTTCCGCAGGATTGGAAGGATGCCTTGGTGGTCCCCCGGTCCCCCTTTTTAAGAAGGGGGACCGCACAGACTGTAACAACTACAGGGGCATCTCACTCCTCAGTGTGCCGGGAAAGCTCCTGGCAAGGATTATTCAGCATCGCCTTGCCAGGCACGCTGAGGAGAGGCTTGCGGAGCCCTAATGCGGTTTCAGGAAAGGGCGGTCCAGCACAGATGCCATATTTTCTGTCCGTTTGCTACAGCAGAGGTGTAGGGAATTCCAACAAGACCTACATCTCTGCTTTATTGACCTGGTCAAGGCCTATGATACCATCAGTAGGCCTGGGCTCTGGGTCGTTCTTCGTGCTTTTGGAATACCTGACCCTCTGCTCACGATCATTAAGGACCTTCATGATGGTGAGCGGGCCCGGGTAAAACTACGTGGCCGGGAGTCAGAGCCATTCCCTGTACACCTTGGGGTGCGACAGGGATGTCCTCTGGCTCCCACATTATTTAACATCTATTTTGACCACGTAGTTCGTGAAGCCTTCAATAGCTGTACCGGGGGAATCTCCATATGGTACAGATATAATGGGAGGCTAATCGATGCCCGGGTGCGGTCAAGGGATGGCTCCCTATTGCTCAACCACGTTATGTATGCTGATGATTTGGTAATAGCTGCTCAGTCAGAGGAGGAGTTGGAGACGCTGCTGCTGAGACTGGAGCGTGCCACTAACAGGTGGGGCCTTACCATCAGCCCCACCAAAACTAAGCACCTGCCTGGGTATTTTGTACCATCGGACACTCCACCCCCACAACTCCCAATCGGTGATGGGGCAGTTGTGGAGAGAGTGGAGAGTTTCCCATACCTGGGCAGTGTGCTTATGACTGGCTCCAGTTTAAGAGCAGAGGTCTCACTCCGAATCAATCGAGCGGCAATATCTTTTCATCGGTTGCGTAACGCTGTGTGGAAGCTACCTGGTCTGTCGCTCCGCACTAAGCTTCAGGTCTTCTCGGCCACGGTCATTCCCTCCCTTCTCTACGCTTGCGAAACGTGGACCCCCCTAATGGAACATCTTCGCCGGTTAGAAACATTTAGGCTGGCCTGCCTACGATCCATCCTGGGTTTAACCAGACTGGATTGTGTGAGGAGCTCACAAATCCTTGAAAGATCTGGGCAGGGTCCCATCGGTGAGCTCCTCCGGCAGGCAAGGCTGCGATGGCTGGGTCATGTAGCCCACATGCCCAGCCACCGCATGCCGAAACAGCTTTTGTTTGGCCGGATTGAGGGGGCTAAGCGGGCGCGGCACCGGCTAGAGAAGAGATGGAGTGATGTGGTACAGGAGGACGTGGAGCTGAGTGGACTTGCCGATGACTGGTACCAGCGGTGTCAAGATCGGCCTCTGTGGAGGAGGCTCGTGAAGGATGCTGCTACTGGGCAGTTGGAGGCAGTCGCCCTCCAACAACAACGGAAGGCGGAGGAGCGACGCTCAGAACAACGAGCGGAGCGCCGGGTGGCTAAAGCACAGCAGGTTGGCACAGTAGGGGGCACAGGTGGTGCATCAGCCAGTCATCTCAGTCAGTCGACCCGTGGCACCTGCTGGGTCTGCCCCGTGACCTGCCAACGGGCGTTCGACACTTCACGTGGCCTCAGGGTGCACATAGCCTGGCACAAGCGTTGTGGTGACGTCACCGCCACTTAGTGGCGAATGGCGGTTGTTTTTGTTGTGTGTGTGAGTGGGTGAGTGTGTGGGTGTTAGTGTGTTAGCGAGTGTGTGGGTGAGTGTGTGGGTGTTAGTGTGTTAGTGTGTGTGAGTGGGTGAGTGTGTGGGTGTTAGTGTGTGTGAGTGGGTGAGTGTGTGGGTGTTAGTGTGTTAGCGAGTGTGTGAGTGGGTGAGTGTGTGGGTGTTAGTGTGTTAGTATGTGTCTGCGGAAAAACAACCCCCTACCTCCTCGCGGTGCCGGACGGGCAACTCTGTCGTGGAAAGTGCTGTGGGGGGAGATCCAATTTTGATTAGCTCCTCCCCTCATGGCATATGTGTCCACCACAGGGGCTAAACGGGGGCTCTGGACGGGTGCGAGGGGCTGGTAACCCCTCCACCTTCAATTAATTACCACGAAACCACGAATTAAACTGAAATATGTAACTAATAAGCTTGTGCCGGAGGCCCTGGGGGGCCAGGCGTCTATGACGTCTCCTGGCCAAACCCCAATTGGCGGAGCCAGGAGATTGAATTCCTACCCTCGGGGCTACTCCAGAAACAACGAAAAGCCACTACGGGTGGCCACGTGGAATGTTCGAACGCTCACTGCAGAGGAGAGGCTGCCACTCCACTGTCGGGAGCTGGACCGGTACCGCCTGGATCTATGCGGCATTCAGGAGGTCCGGTGGACCGGCTCTGGCTCCTGCCACCATGAGGGGTGGACAGTCCTCTACTCGGGGCAGCAGGACTGCCAAACAACAGGGTGTGGGTCTTCTTTTGAACAAAAGAACTGAAGGGGGCGTGGGAGCGTGGCGGTGAGGTGTGGGAAGCTGTAAGCCCCAGGCTTACTTTGGGCTCGCCTTCCCATCAACCGGAGGCGAGGAATGGTGGTCGTGGTTACTTATGCCCCCACCGAAGATGAACATCCGTGGAGGGATGCAGGCAAAGCCGATGAGTCAGATGCCTTCTATGACCTCCTGTCACAGGTGCTGGCTAAAGTGGCCCCTCGGGATAGAGTCATCATGTTGGGTGACTTCAATGCCCGAGGTGGTCATGATACTGGCACCTGGTCTGGAGTGATTGGAGGGCATGGGCCAGATCAGCTCAATAACAACGGTAGGAGGCTGCTAGATTTTTGTGCAGCCCATGGGCTTGTAATTACCAACACGCTGTTCCGGCATCAGGCGCATCCACACAACATCATGGATGCATGCCGGGTCCAAGCAAGAACATCTGCTGGACTACATAGTGACGGACCAGCGAATGCGAGCCCATGTCCTTGACACCAGGACCTACCGTGGAGCTGATCTGCCCTCTGACCATCGACTAGTCATCTGTAAGATGCGCCTGCCATTCTTCCACTCCGGTGGTGGGTGTACACCCAGGACCCCATTCCAACATAAAGTGGCCTGGTCTCAGTTATCTGATGAAAGTTGCAAGCGAGAATTTCATCATCGCTTGCGGCTGGGATTGGCATCGTCCCCGACTCCTCCTGATGTCGAGGGTAAATGGGCGAGGTTTAGGACTGTGACTCATGCAGCTGCAATGGCTGCTTTGGGTACGCGGTCCAGACCTCCCCAGAGACCCTGGCTGACAGAGGAGGTGTTCAGGATGGTTGAGAAAAAGCGACAGGCCCACTGTCATCGGCTACAGAATCCCACGTCAGAGAATGAGGAGGCTTACCGCAGCCTTCGCTCGGAGGTTCGGAGAGCCGTGAGGCGCTGCAAGGATGGGTGGTGGTCGCGGGTTGCTGAGGAGATGGAGTCTGCCTCAGTGGCCCGTGATCACAAATCTCTATTTAACTCCATCAAAAAAGTAACCTGCAGCGCCACACCTATTACCATCATTAGGGGAAAAAACGGTGATCCAATCTCCGACCCCCAGGAACAGGTTCGCAGATTTGCTGAGCATTTCTGTGAGGTCCTGGGGGAGGGAAAATCCCTCAGCCAGGAAAACATCGTGGCACAAAGTGAGGATGACCCTGCTGAGGCTGCGGTGCCTCAAATATTGGAATGAAGTCACCCCCTGTGAGTGGCTGGCTGAGGTGCCATCTGCTGAGGAAGTACTTGAAGGCGATCCGGAGTCTGAGACCAGGAAAGGCAGCGGGCAGAGATGATCTCCCAAGCGAAATGCTGAGGGAGGGTGGCGTTTGTGCACAGACTGCCCTATATGACATCATAACAACAGTCTGGACCACTGGACGGGATTCCGCAGGATTGGAAGGATGCCCTGGTGGTCCCCCTTTTTAAGAAGGGGGACCGCACAGACTGTAACAACTACAGGGGCATCTCACTCCTCAGTGTGCCGGGAAAGGTCCTGGCAAGGATTATTCAGCATCGCCTTGCCAGGCACGCTGAGGAGAGGCTTGCGGAGCCCCAATGCGGTTTCAGGAAAGGGCGGTCCATGCACAGATGCCATATTTTCTGTCCGTCTGCTACAGCAGAGGTGTAGGGAATTCCAACAAGACCTACATCTCTGCTTTATTGACCTGGTCAAGGCCTATGATACCATCAGTAGGCCTGGGCTCTGGGTCGTTCTTCGTGCTTTTGGAAGTACCTGACCCTCTGCTCACGATCATTAAGGACCTTCATGATGGTGAGCGGGCCCGGGTAAAACTACGTGGCCGGGAGTCAGAGCCATTCCCTGTACACCTTGGGGTGCGACAGGGATGTCCTCTGGCTCCCACATTATTTAACATCTATTTTGACCACGTAGTTCGTGAAGCCTTCAATAGCTGTACCGGGGGAATCTCCATATGGTACAGATATAATGGGAGGCTAATCGATGCCCGGGTGCGGTCAAGGGATGGCTCCCTATTGCTCAACCACGTTATGTATGCTGATGATTTGGTAATAGCTGCTCAGTCAGAGGAGGAGTTGGAGACGCTGCTGCTGAGACTGGAGCGTGCCACTAAGAGGTGGGGCCTTACCATCAGCCCCACCAAAACTAAGCACCTGCCTGGGTATTTTGTACCATCGGACACTCCACCCCCACAACTCCCAATCGGTGATGGGGCAGTTGTGGAGAGAGTGGAGAGTTTCCCATACCTGGGCAGTGTGCTTATGACTGGCTCCAGTTTAACAGCAGAGGTCTCACTCCGAATCAGTCGAGCGGCAATATCTTTTCATCGGTTGCGTAACGCTGTGTGGAAGCTACCTGGTCTGTCGCTCCGCACTAAGCTTCAGGTCTTCTCGGCCACGGTCATTCCCTCCCTTCTCTACGCTTGCGAAACGTGGACCCCCCTAATGGAACATCTTCGCCGGTTAGAAACATTTAGGCTGGCCTGCCTACGATCCATCCTGGGTTTAACCAGACTGGATTGTGTGAGGAGCTCACAAATCCTTGAAAGATCTGGGCAGGGTCCCATCGGTGAGCTCCTCCGGCAGGCAAGGCTGCGATGGCTGGGTCATGTAGCCCAGCATGCCCAGCCACCGCATGCCGAAACAGCTTTTGTTTGGCCGGATTGAGGGGGCTAAGCGGGCGCGGCACCGGGCTAGAGAAGAGATGGAGTGATGTGGTACAGGAGGACGTGGAGCTGAGTGGACTTGCCGATGACTGGTACCAGCGGTGTCAAGATCGGCCTCTGTGGAGGAGGCTCGTGAAGGATGCTGCTACTGGGCAGTTGGAGGCAGTCGCCCTCCAACAACAACGGAAGGGCGGAGGAGCGACGCTCAGAACAACGAGCGGAGCGCCGGGTGGCTAAAGCACAGCAGGTTGGCACAGTAGGGGGCACAGGTGGTGCATCAGCCAGTCATCTCAGTCAGTCGACCCGTGGCACCTGCTGGGTCTGCCCCGTGACCTCCTGCCAGCGGGCGTTCGACACTTCACGTGGCCTCAGGGTGCACATAGCCTGGCACAAGCGTTGTGGTGACGTCACCGCCACTTAGTGGCGAATGGCGGTTGTTTTTGTTGTGTGTGTGAGTGGGTGAGTGTGTGGGTGTTAGTGTGTTAGCGAGTGTGTGGGTGAGTGTGTGGGTGTTAGTGTGTTAGTGTGTGTGAGTGGGTGAGTGTGTGGGTGTTAGTGTGTGTGAGTGGGTGAGTGTGTGGGTGTTAGTGTGTTAGCGAGTGTGTGAGTGGGTGAGTGTGTGGGTGTTAGTGTGTTAGTATGTGTCTGCAGAAAAACAACCCCCTACCTCCTCGCGGTGCCGGACGGGCAACTCTGTCGTGGAAAGTGCTGTGGGGGGAGATCCAATTTTGATTAGCTCCTCCCCTCATGGCATATGTGTCCACCACAGGGGCTAAACGGGGGCTCTGGACGGGTGCGAGGGGCTGGTAACCCCTCCACCTTCAATTAATTACCACGAAACCACGAATTAAACTGAAATATGTAACTAATAAGCTTGTGCCGGAGGCCCTGGGGGGCCAGGCGTCTATGACGTCTCCTGGCCAAACCCCAATTGGCGGAGCCAGGAGATTGAATTCCTACCCTCGGGGCTACTCCAGAAACAACGAAAAGCCACTACGGGTGGCCACGTGGAATGTTCGAACGCTCACTGCAGAGGAGAGGCTGCCACTCCTACTGTCGGGAGCTGGACCGGTACCGCCTGGATCTATGCGGCATTCAGGAGGTCCGGTGGACCGGCTCTGGCTCCTGCCACCATGAGGGGTGGACAGTCCTCTACTCGGGGCAGCAGGACTGCCAAACAACAGGGTGTGGGTCTTCTTTTGAACAAAAGAACTGAAGGGGGCGTGGGAGCGTGGCGGTGAGGTGTGGGAAGCTGTAAGCCCCAGGCTACTTTGGGCTCGCCTTCCCATCAACCGGAGGCGAGGAATGGTGGTCGTGGTTACTTATGCCCCCACCGAAGATGAACATCCGTGGAGGGATGCAGGCAAAGCCGATGAGTCAGATGCCTTCTATGACCTCCTGTCACAGGTGCTGGCTAAAGTGGCCCCTCGGGATAGAGTCATCATGTTGGGTGACTTCAATGCCCGAGGTGGTCATGATACTGGCACCTGGTCTGGAGTGATTGGAGGGCATGGGCCAGATCAGCTCAATAACAACGGTAGGAGGCTGCTAGATTTTTGTGCAGCCCATGGGCTTGTAATTACCAACACGCTGTTCCGGCATCAGCGCATCCACACAACATCATGGATGCATGCCGGGTCCAAGCAAGAACATCTGCTGGACTACATAGTGACGGACCAGCGAATGCGAGCCCATGTCCTTGACACCAGGAACTACCGTGGAGCTGATCTGCCCTCTGACCATCGACTAGTCATCTGTAAGATGCGCCTGCCATTCTTCCACTCCGGTGGTGGGTTTACACCCAGGACCCCATTCCAACATAAAGTGGCCTGGTCTCAGTTATCTGATGAAAGTTGCAAGGGAGAATTTCATCATCGCTTGCGGCTGGGATTGGCATCGTCCCCGACTCCTCCTGATGTCGAGGGTAAATGGGCGAGGTTTAGGACTGTGACTCATGCAGCTGCAATGGCTGCTTTGGGTACGCGGTCCAGACCTCCCCAGAGACCCTGGCTGACAGAGGAGGTGTTCAGGATGGTTGAGAAAAAGCGACAGGCCCACTGTCATCGGCTACAGAATCCCACGTCAGAGAATGAGGAGGCTTACCGCAGCCTTCGCTCGGAGGTTCGGAGAGCCGTGAGGCGCTGCAAGGATGGGTGGTGGTCGCGGGTTGCTGAGGAGATGGAGTCTGCCTCAGTGGCCCGTGATCACAAATCTCTATTTAACTCCATCAAAAAAGTAACCTGCAGCGCCACACCTATTACCATCATTAGGGGAAAAAACGGTGATCCAATCTCCGACCCCCAGGAACAGGTTCGCAGATTTGCTGAGCATTTCTGTGAGGTCCTGGGGGAGGGAAAATCCCTCAGCCAGGAAAACATCGTGGCACAAAGTGAGGATGACCCTGCTGAGGCTGCGGTGCCTCAAATATTGGAAGAACTCACCCCCTGTGAGTGGCTGGTTGAGGTGCCATCTGCTGAGGAAGTACTGAAGGCGATCCGGAGTCTGAGACCAGGAAAGGCAGCGGGCAGAGATGATCTCCCAAGCGAAATGCTGAGGGAGGGTGGCGTTTGTGCACAGACTGCCCTATATGACATCATAACAACAGTCTGGACCACTGGACGGATTCCGCAGGATTGGAAGGATGCCCTGGTGGTCCCCCTTTTTAAGAAGGGGGACCGCACAGACTGTAACAACTACAGGGGCATCTCACTCCTCAGTGTGCCGGGAAAGGTCCTGGCAAGGATTATTCAGCATCGCCTTGCCAGGCACGCTGAGGAGAGGCTTGCGGAGCCCCAATGCGGTTTCAGGAAAGGGCGGTCCAGCACAGATGCCATATTTTCTGTCCGTTTGCTACAGCAGAGGTGTAGGGAATTCCAACAAGACCTACATCTCTGCTTTATTGACCTGGTCAAGGCCTATGATACCATCAGTAGGCCTGGGCTCTGGGTCGTTCTTCGTGCTTTTGGAATACCTGACCCTCTGCTCACGATCATTAAGGACCTTCATGATGGTGAGCGGGCCCGGGTAAAACTACGTGGCCGGGAGTCAGAGCCATTCCCTGTACACCTTGGGGTGCGACAGGGATGTCCTCTGGCTCCCACATTATTTAACATCTATTTTGACCACGTAGTTCGTGAAGCCTTCAATAGCTGTACCGGGGGAATCTCCATATGGTACAGATATAATGGGAGGCTAATCGATGCCCGGGTGCGGTCAAGGGATGGCTCCCTATTGCTCAACCACGTTATGTATGCTGATGATTTGGTAATAGCTGCTCAGTCAGAGGAGGAGTTGGAGACGCTGCTGCTGAGACTGGAGCGTGCCACTAAGAGGTGGGGCCTTACCATCAGCCCCACCAAAACTAAGCACCTGCCTGGGTATTTTGTACCATCGGACACTCCACCCCCACAACTCCCAATCGGTGATGGGGCAGTTGTGGAGAGAGTGGAGAGTTTCCCATACCTGGGCAGTGTGCTTATGACTGGCTCCAGTTTAACAGCAGAGGTCTCACTCCGAATCAATCGAGCGGCAATATCTTTTCATCGGTTGCGTAACGCTGTGTGGAAGCTACCTGGTCTGTCGCTCCGCACTAAGCTTCAGGTCTTCTCGGCCACGGTCATTCCCTCCCTTCTCTACGCTTGCGAAACGTGGACCCCCCTAATGGAACATCTTCGCCGGTTAGAAACATTTAGGCTGGCCTGCCTACGATCCATCCTGGGTTTAACCAGACTGGATTGTGTGAGGAGCTCACAAATCCTTGAAAGATCTGGGCAGGGTCCCATCGGTGAGCTCCTCCGGCAGGCAAGGCTGCGATGGCTGGGTCATGTAGCCCACATGCCCAGCCACCGCATGCCGAAACAGCTTTTGTTTGGCCGGATTGAGGGGGCTAAGCGGGCGCGGCACCGGCTAGAGAAGAGATGGAGTGGTGTGGTACAGGAGGACGTGGAGCTGAGTGGACTTGCCGATGACTGGTACCAGCGGTGTCAAGATCGGCCTCTGTGGAGGAGGCTCGTGAAGGATGCTGCTACTGGGCAGTTGGAGGCAGTCGCCCTCCAACAACAACGGAAGGCGGAGGAGCGACGCTCAGAACAACGAGCGGAGCGCCGGGTGGCTAAAGCACAGCAGGTTGGCACAGTAGGGGGCACAGGTGGTGCATCAGCCAGTCATCTCAGTCAGTCGACCCGTGGCACCTGCTGGGTCTGCCCCGTGACCTCCTGCCAGCGGGCGTTCGACACTTCACGTGGCCTCAGGGTGCACATAGCCTGGCACAAGCGTTGTGGTAACGTCACCGCCACTTAGTGGCGAATGGCGGTTGTTTTTGTTTGTGTGTGTGAGTGGGTGAGTGTGTGGGTGTTAGTGTGTTAGCGAGTGTGTGGGTGAGTGTGTGGGTGTTAGTGTGTTAGTGTGTGTGAGTGGGTGAGTGTGTGGGTGTTAGTGTGTTAGTGTGTGTGAGTGGGTGAGTGTGTGGGTGTTAGTGTGTTAGTGTGTGTGAGTGGCTGACCTGCCTACGATCCATCCTGGGTTTAACCAGACTGGATTGTGTGAGGAGCTCACAAATCCTTGAAAGATCTGGGCAGGGTCCCATCGGTGAGCTCCTCCGGCAGGCAAGGCTGCGATGGCTGGGTCATGTAGCCCGCATGCCCAGCCACCGCATGCCGAAACAGCTTTTGTTTGGCCGGATTGAGGGGGCTAAGCGGGCGCGGCACGGGCTAGAGAAGAGATGGAGTGATGTGGTACAGGAGGACGTGGAGCTGAGTGGACTTGCCGATGACTGGTACCAGCGGTGTCAAGATCGGCCTCTGTGGAGGAGGCTCGTGAAGGATGCTACTGGGCAGTTGGAGGCAGTCGCCCTCCAACAACAACGGAGGGCGGAGGAGCGACGCTCACAACAGCGAGCGGAGCGCCGGGTGGCTAAAGCACAGCGGGTTGGCACAGTAGGGGGCACAGGTGGTGCATCAGCCAGTCATCTCAGTCAGTCGACCCGTGGCACCTGGGTCTGCCCCGTGACCTCCTGCCAGCGAGCGTTCGACACTTCACGTGGCCTCAGGGTGCACATAGCCTGGCACAAGCGTCGTGGTGACGTCACCGCCACTTAGTGGCGAATGGCGGTTGTTGTTGTTGTTGTGAGTGGGTGAGTGTGTGGGTGTTAGTGTGTTAGTGTGTGTGAGTGGGTCAGTGTGTGGGTGTTAGTGTGTTAGCGAGTGTGTGGTTGAGTGGTGGTGCTGGCCACCCACCCCCTGTGTGGGTGTGTGAGTAGTCACCCACACACCCACACACACCTACACCCACACACACTCACCTACTCACACACTCACCTACACCCACACACGTCACCCAGTCACCTACTCACACACACACCTACACCCACACACCTCACCCAGTCACCTACTCACACACACACTCACCTACACACCTCACCCAGTCACACACACTCACCTACAAACACACACGTCACCCAGTCACCTACTCACACACTGACCTACACCCACACACCTCACCCAGCCACCTACTCACCCACCCACACTCACCTACACCCACACACCTCACCCAGTCACACACACTCACCTACACACACACACACCTCACCCAGCCACCTACACACACACGCCTCACCCAGCTACCTACTCACCCACACACCTATACCCACACACACTCACCTACACCCACACACCTCACCCAGCCACCTACTCACACACACCTACACCCACACACCTCACCAAGTCACCTACTCACACACACACACTCACTCACCTACACCCAAACACACTCACCTACTCACACACACTCACCTACACCCACACACCTCACCCACTCACCTACTCACACACACACTCACCTACACCCACACACACTCACCTACTCACACACACTCACCTACACCCACACACCTCACCCAGCCACCTACTCACCCACACACACTCACCTACACCCACACACACTCACCCAGCCACCTACTTACACACACTCACCTACACTCACACACCTCACCCAGCCACCTACTCACCCACACACACTCACCTACACCCACACACAACAACAACAACAACAACAACCGCCATTCGCCACTAAGTGGCGGTGACGTCACCACGACGCTTGTGCCAGGCTATGTGCACCCTGAGGCCACGTGAAGTGTCGAACGCCCGCTGGCAGGAGGTCACGGGGCAGACCCAGGTGCCACGGGTCGACTGACTGAGATGACTGGCTGATGCACCACCTGTGCCCCCTACTGTGCCAACCTGCTGTGCTTTAGCCACCCGGCGCTCCGCTCGCTGTTGTGAGCGTCGCTCCTCCGCCCTCCGTTGTTGTTGGAGGGCGACTGCCTCCAACTGCCCAGTAGCATCCTTCACGAGCCTCCTCCACAGAGGCCGATCTTGACACCGCTGGTACCAGTCATCGGCAAGTCCACTCAGCTCCACGTCCTCCTGTACCACATCACTCCATCTCTTCTCTAGCCCGTGCCGCGCCCGCTTAGCCCCCTCAATCCGGCCAAACAAAAGCTGTTTCGGCATGCGGTGGCTGGGCATGCGGGCTACATGACCCAGCCATCGCAGCCTTGCCTGCCGGAGGAGCTCACCGATGGGACCCTGCCCAGATCTTTCAAGGATTTGTGAGCTCCTCACACAATCCAGTCTGGTTAAACCCAGGATGGATCGTAGGCAGGTCAGCCTAAATGTTTCTAACCGGCGAAGATGTTCCATTAGGGGGGTCCACGTTTCGCAAGCGTAGAGAAGGGAGGGAATGACCGTGGCCGAGAAGACCTGAAGCTTAGTGCGGAGCGACAGACCAGGTAGCTTCCACACAGCGTTACGCAACCGATGAAAAGATATTGCCGCTCGACTGATTCGGAGTGAGACCTCTGCTGTTAAACTGGAGCCAGTCATAAGCACACTGCCCAGGTATGGGAAACTCTCCACTCTCTCCACAACTGCCCCATCACCGATTGGGAGTTGTGGGGGTGGAGTGTCCGATGGTACAAAATACCCAGGCAGGTGCTTAGTTTTGGTGGGGCTGATGGTAAGGCCCCACCTCTTAGTGGCACGCTCCAGTCTCAGCAGCAGCGTCTCCAACTCCTCCTCTGACTGAGCAGCTATTACCAAGTCATCAGCATACATAACGTGGTTGAGCAATAGGGAGCCATCCCTTGACCGCACCCGGGCATCGATTAGCCTCCCATTATATCTGTACCATATGGAGATTCCCCCGGTACAGCTATTGAAGGCTTCACGAACTACGTGGTCAAAATAGATGTTAAATAATGTGGGAGCCAGAGGACATCCCTGTCGCACCCCAAGGTGTACAGGGAATGGCTCTGACTCCCGGCCACGTAGTTTTACCCGGGCCCGCTCACCATCATGAAGGTCCTTAATGATCGTGAGCAGAGGGTCAGGTACTCCAAAAGCACGAAGAACGACCCAGAGCCCAGGCCTACTGATGGTATCATAGGCCTTGACCAGGTCAATAAAGCAGAGATGTAGGTCTTGTTGGAATTCCCTACACCTCTGCTGTAGCAGACGGACAGAAAATATGGCATCTGTGCAGGACCGCCCTTTCCTGAAACCGCATTGGGGCTCCGCAAGCCTCTCCTCAGCGTGCCTGGCAAGGCGATGCTGAATAATCCTTGCCAGGACCTTTCCCTAGCACACTGAGGAGTGAGATGCCCCTGTAGTTGTTACAGTCTGTGCGGTCCCCCTTCTTAAAAAGGGGGACCACCAGGGCATCCTTCCAATCCTGCGGAACCCGTCCAGTGGTCCAGACTGTTGTTATGATGTCATATAGGGCAGTCTGTGCACAAACGCCACCCTCCCTCAGCATTTCGCTTGGGAGATCATCTCTGCCCGCTGCCTTTCCTGGTCTCAGACTCCGGATCGCCTTCAATACTTCCTCAGCAGATGGCACCTCAGCCAGCCACTCACAGGGGGTGACTTCATCCAATATTTGAGGCACCGCAGCCTCAGCAGGGTCATCCTCACTTTGTGCCACGATGTTTTCCTGGCTGTGGGATTTTCCCTCCCCCAGGACCTCACAGAAATGCTCAGCAAATCTGCGAACCTGTTCCTGGGGGTCGGAAATTGGATCACCGTTTTTTCCCCTAATGATGGTAATAGGTGTGGCGCTGCAGGTTACTTTTTTGATGGAGTTAAATAGCGATTTGTGATCACGGGCCACTGAGGCAGACTCCATCTCCTCAGCAACCCGCGACCACCACCCATCCTTGCAGCGCCTCACGGCTCTCCGAACCTCCGAGCGAAGGCTGCGGTAAGCCTCCTCATTCTCTGACGTGGGATTCTGTAGCCGATGACAGTGGGCCTGTCGCTTTTTCTCAACCATCCTGAACAACTCCTCTGTCATCCAGGGTGTCTGGGGAGGTCTGGACCGCGTACCCAAAGCAGCCATTGCAGCTGCATGAGTCACAGTCCTAAACCTCGCCCATTTACCCTCGACATCAGGAGGAGTCGGGGACGATGCCAATCCCAGCCGCAAGCGATGATGAAATTCTCGCTTGCAACTTTCATCAGATAACTGAGACCAGGCCACTTTAGGTTGGAATGGGGTCCTGGGTGTACACCCACCACCGGAGTGGAAGAATGGCAGGCGCATCTTACAGATGACTAGTCGATGGTCAGAGGGCAGATCAGCTCCACGGTAGGTCCTGGTGTCAAGGACATGGGCTCGCATTCGCTGGTCCGTCACTATGTAGTCCAGCAGATGTTCTTGCTTGGACCCGGCATGCATCCATGATGTTGTGTGGATGCGCCGATGCCGGAACAGCGTGTTGGTAATTACAAGCCCATGGGCTGCACAAAAATCTAGCAGCCTCCTACCGTTGTTATTGAGCTGATCTGGCCCATGCCCTCCAATCACTCCAGACCAGGTGCCAGTATCATGACCAACTCGGGCATTGAAGTCACCCAACATGATGACTCTATCCCGAGGGGCCACTTTAGCCAGCACCTGTGACAGGAGGTCATAGAAGGCATCTGACTCATCGGCTTTGCCTGCATCCCTCCACGGATGTTCATCTTCGGTGGGGGCATAAGTAACCACGACCACCATTCCTCGCCTCCGGTTGATGGGAAGGCGAGCCCAAAGTAGCCTGGGGCTTACAGCTTCCCACACCTCACCGCCACGCTCCCACGCCCCCTTCATTCTTTTGTTCAAAAGAAGACCCACACCCTGTTGTTTGGCAGTCTGCTGCCCCGAGTAGAGGACTGTCCACCCCTCATGGTGGCAGGAGCCAGAGCCGGTCCACCGGACCTCCTGAATGCCGCATAGATCCACACCTACACCCACACACACTCACCTACTCACACACACTCACCTACTCCCACACACCTCACCCAGCCACCTACTCACACACACTCACCCACACACACTCACCTACACACACACACCTACACCCACACACACTCACCTACTCACACACACTCACCTACTCACACGCACACACCTACACCCACACACGCTCACCTACTCACACACACCTACACCCACACACACTCACCTACTCACACACTCACCTACACCCACACACCTCACCCAGCCACCTCGCCCACACACACTCACCTACACCCACACACACTCACCTACTCACACACACTCACCTACACCCACACACCTCACCCAGTCACCTACTCACCCACACACACTCACCTACACCCACACACACTCACCTACTCACACACACCTCACCCAGCCACCTACTTACACACACCTACACCCACATACACTCACCTACTCACACACACTCACCTACACCCACACACCTCACCCAGTCACACACACTCACCTACACCCACACACCTCACCCAGTCACCTACACACACTCACCTACACCCACACACCTTACCCAGCCACCTAGTCACACACACCTACACCCACACACCTCACCCAGCCACCTACTCACCCACACACACTCACCTACACCCACACACACTCACCTACTCACACCTACACCCACACACACTCACCTACACCCACACACACTCACCCAGTCACACACACTCACCTACACCCACACACCTCACCCAGCCACCTAGTCACACACACCTACACCCACACACCCCACCCAGCCACCTACTCACCCACACACACTCACCTACACCCACACACACTCACCTACACACACACTCACCTACACACACACACCTCACCCAGCCACCTACTCACACACACACTCACCTACACCCACACACACTCACCTACTCACACACACTCACCTACACCCACACACACTCACCTACTCACACACACACTCACCTACACCCACACACACTCACCTACTCACACACACACTCACCTACACCCACACACACTCACCTACTCACACACTCACCTACACCCACACACCTCACCCAGTCACACACACTCACCTACACCCACACACACTCACCTACACCCACACACCTCACCCAGCCACCTACTCACACACACACTCACCTACACCCACACACACTCACCTACTCACGCACACACTCACCTACACCCACACACCTCACCCAGCCACCTACACACACTCACCTACACCCACACACACTCACCTACACCCACACACCTCACCCAGCCACCTACACACACTCACCTACACCCACACACACTCACCTACTTACACACACCTCACCCAGCCACCTACTCACACACCTACTCCCACACACCTCACCCAGCCACCTCGCCCACACACACTCACCTACACCCACACACACTCACCTACTCACACACACACCTACACCCACACACCTCACCCAGTCACCTACTCACCCACACACACTCACCTACTCACACACTCACCTACACCCACACACCTCACCCAGCCACCTACTCACACTCACCTACACCCACACACACTCACCTACTCACACACACACTCACCTACACACACTCACCTACACCCACACACTCTCACCTACTCACACACTCACCTACTCACACACACCTACACCCACACACACCTCACCCACACACACCTCACCCAGTCACCTACTCACCCACACACAGGGGGTGGATAGCCTGCACCACCACTCACCCACACACTCACCCAGTCACCCACAGACTTGTGTGGGTGACTAGGTGAGTGGATGAGTGTGTGAGTGACGCCGCTGCTACTACTGACAGCACTTGCCCCTACAGCACTTGCCCCTACAGCACTGCTAGAGGCTACCTGGGGGACCTTTGTGTCTATGAGAGCTGCTGCTACTGACAGCACTTGCCCCTACAGCACTGTTAAAGGCTACCTGGGGCACCTGTGTCTCTAGGCACTGCTGCTGCTGTTCGTTGACAGCACTTGCCCCTACAGCACTGCTAGGGGCTACCTGGGGAGCTTTGTCTTTGTGTCTATGGGCGCTGCTGCTACTGACAGCACTTGCCCCTACAGCACTGCTAGGGGCTACCTGGGGGAGCTTTGTCTTTGTGTCTATGGGCGCTGCTGCTACTGACAGCACTTGCCCCTACAGCACTGCTAGAGACTACCTGGGGGAGCTTTGTCTTTGTGTCCTATGGGCGCTGCTGCTACTGACAGCACTTGCCCCTACAGCACTGCTAGAGGCTACCTGGGAGAGCTTTGTCTTTGTGTCTATAGGCGCTGCTACTGACAGCACTTGCCCCTACAGCACTGCTAGAGGCTACCTGGGGGAGCTTTGGTTGTGGGTTCGATCCCGGACCCTGACCAATGCCTGTCTCTCTGTGTCTGTCTCTGTCTGTGTCTCTCTCTCTGTCTCTCTCTGTGTCTCTCTCTGTGTCTGTCTCTGTCTGTGTCTCAGTCTGTGTCTCTCTCTGTCTGTCTCTCTGTGGCTCTCTCTGTGTCTCTGTCTGTCTGTCTCTCTCTGTGTCTCTGTCTGTGTCTCTGTCTGTCTGTGTCTCTCTCTGTCTGTGTCTCTGTCTGTCTGTGTCTGTCTCTGTCTGTGGCTCTGTCTGTCTCTGTCTGTCTGTGTCTCTCTCTGTCTGTGTGTGTCTCTCTCTATCTGTCTTTGTCTCTCTGTCTGTGTCTCTCTCTGTCTGTGTCTCTGTCTGTGTCTCTCTCTGTCTGTGTCTCTGTCTGTGTCTCTCTCTGTGTATCTCTCTCTGTCTGTGTCTCTCTCTGTCTGTCTGTGTCTGTCTCTGTCTGTGGCTCTGTCTGTCTGTCTGTGTCTCTCTCTGTCTGTGTCTGTCTGTGTCTCTGTCTGTCTGTCTCTCTCTGTCTGTGTCTCTGTCTGTGTCTCTCTCTGTCTGTGTCTCTATCTGTGTCTCTCTCTGTCTCTGTCTGTGTCTCTGTCTGTGTCTCTCTCTGTCTGTGTCTCTGTCTGTGTCTCTCTCTGTCTGTGTCTCTGTCTGTGTCTCTGTCTGTCTGTCTCTCTGTGTCTCTCTCTGTCTGTGTCTATCTCTGTCTGTGTCTCTCTGTCTGTGTCTCTCTCTGTCTGTGTCTCTCTCTGTATGTCTGTCTGTGTCTCTGTCTGTCTCTCTCTCTGTCTCTCTCTGTGTCTGTCTCTGTCTGTGTCTCTCTCTGTCTGTCTCTCTCTGTCTGTGTCTCTCTCTGTCTGTCTCTCTGTCTGTGTCTGTCTCTGTCTGTCTCTCTGTCTGTCTCTCTGTCTGTCTTTCTGTGTCTCTGTCTCTGTCTGTCTGTGTGTCTCTCTCTGTCTCTCTCTACCCCCTCTCTCTCTACCCCCCCCCTCTCTCTCTACCCCCCCTCTCTCTCTCTACCCCCCCCCCCCCCCTCTCTCTCTCTACCCCCTCACTCTCTCTCTACCCCCCCCCCCCCTCTCTCTCTACCCCCCTCTCTCCCTACTCTGTCTATGTTCCCCCTGTTTTCCCTGTAATATTTGTAAAAAAATATTATAATAACTACGACAAGTGCTGCATCCTGCACCCAGCGTCTCCTCGCGGCCCCCACGGCCTCCTCCTCCTCCGGCGGCGGCAGTGGCGGCGGCGGCGGGTAGCTCACAATCTCCACGCACGGCTCCCTCCGTGTCTCCACGGCTCTCTCCGTGTCTCCACACACAGCTCTCTCTCCGTGTCTCCACGGCTCTCTCCGTGTCTCCACGCACAGCTCTCTCTCCGTGTCTCCACACACAGCTCTCCCTCCGTGTCTCCACACACAGCTCTCTCTCCGTGTCTCCACACACGGCTCTCTCTCCGTGTCTCCACGCACGGCAGCTCTCTCTCCGTGTCTCCACGCACGGCAGCTCTCTCTCCGTGTCTCCACGGCTCTCTCCGTGTCTCCACACACAGCTCTCTCTCCGTGTCTCCACGCACAGCTCTCTCTCCGTGTCTCCACGCACAGCTCTCCCTCCGTGTCTCCACGCACGGCTCTCTCCGTGTCTCCACGCACGGCTCTCTCCGTGTCTCCACGCACAGCAGCGCTCTCTCCGTGTCTCCACTCACAGCTCTCTCTCCGTGTCTCCACGGCTCTCTCTGTGTCTCCACTCACAGCTCTCTCTCCGTGTCTCCACTCACAGCTCTCTCTCCGTGTCTCCACGGCTCTCTCTGTGTCTCCACGCACGGCTCTCTCTCCGTGTCTCCACTCACAGCTCTCTCTCCGTGTCTCCACGCACGGCTCTCTCTCCGTGTCTCCACGCACAGCTCTCTCTCCGTGTCTCCACGCACAGCTCTCTCTCCGTGTCTCCACACACAGCAGCTCTCTCTCCGTGTCTCCACGCACAGCTCTCTCTCCGTGTCTCCACGGCTCTCTCCGTGTCTCCACGCACAGCCCTCTCATCGTGTCTCCACGCACGGCTCTCTCTCCGTGTCTCCACGCACGGCTCTCTCGGTGTCTCCACGCACAGCTCTCTCTCTGTGTCTCCACGCACAGCTCTCTCTCCGTGTCTCCACGCACAGCTCTCTCTCCGTGTCTCCACGCACAGCTCTCTCTCCGTGTCTCCACGCACAGCTCTCTCTCTGTGTCTCCACGCACGGCTCTCTCTCCGTGTCTCCACGCACGGCTCTCTCTCCGTGTCTCCCACACACGGCTCTCTCCGTGTCTCCACGCACAGCTCTTTCTCCGTGTCACCACGCACGGCTCTCTCTCCGTGTCTCCACGGCTCTCTCCGTGTCTCCACGCACGGCTCTCTCTCCGTGCCTCCACATTAGTCCACACTCACTCTGCTGTAGAAGTGAGTGAGATGGAACAGATGGAGACTAGTCCACACACTATGCTGCTGTAGAAGTGTGTGAAATGGAACAGATGGAGATTAGTCCACACTCTCTGCTGCTGTAGGAGTGACTGAGATGGAACAGATGGAGATTAGTCCACACACTTTGCTGCTGTTGAAGTGAGTGAGATGGAACAGATGGAGATTAGTCTACAGTCTCTGCTGCTGTAGAAGTGAGTGAGATGGAACAGATGGAGATTAGTCCACATTCTCTGCTGTTGTAGAAGTGAGTGAGATGGAACAGATGGAGATAGTCCACACACACTCTGCTGTAGAAGTGAGGGAGATGGAACAGATGGAGATTAGTCCACACACACTCTGCTGTAGAAGTGAGTGAGATGGAACAGATGGAGATTAGTCCACACACTATGCTGCTGTAGAAGTGAGTGAGATGGAACAGATGGAGATTAGTCCACACTCTCTGCTGCTGTAGAAGTGAGTGAGATGGAACAGATGGAGATTAGTCCACACTCTGCTGTAGAAGTGAGTGAGATGGAACAGATGGAGATTAGTCCACACTGCTGTAGGAGGGAGTGAGATGGAACAGATGGAGATTAGTCCACACACTCTGCTGTTGTAGGAGTGAGTGAGATGGAACAGATGGAGATTAGTCCACACTCTGCTGTAGAAGTGAGTGAGATGGAACAGATGGAGATTAGTCAACACTGCTGTAGGAGGGAGTGAGATGGAACAGATGGAGATTAGTCCACACTCTCTGCTGATGTAGAAGGGAGTGAGATGGAACAGATGGAGATTAGTCCACACTCTCTGCTGATGTAGAGGTGAGTGAGATGGAACAGATGGAGATTAGTCCACACACACTGCTGCTGTAGGAGTGAGTGAGATGGAACAGATGGAGATTAGTCCACACACACTGCTGCTGTAGAGTGAGTGAGATGGAACAGATGGAGATTAATCCACACACACTCTGCTGTAGAAGGGAGTGAGATGGAACAGATGGAGATTAGTCCACACACCCTGCTGCTGTAGAAGTGAGTGAGATGGAACAGATGGAGATTAGTCCACACACTCTGCTGTAGAAGGGAGTGAGATGGAACAGATGGAGATTAGTCCACACACTCTGCTGCTGTAGAAGGGAGTGAGATGGAACAGATGGAGATTAGTCCACACTCTGCTGTAGAAGTGAGTGAGATGGAACAGATGGAGATTAGTCCACACTCACTCTGCTGTAGAAGGGAGTGAGATGGAACAGATGGAGATTAGTCCACACTCTCTGCTGCTGTACGAGTGAGTGAGATGGAACAGATGGAGATTAGTCCACACTCACTCTGCTGTAGAAGGGAGTGAGATGGAACAGATGGAGATTAGTCCACACTCACTGCTGCTGTAGAAGTGAGTGAGATGGAACAGATGGAGATTAGTCCACATTCTCTGCTGTTGTAGAAGTGAGTGAGATGGAACAGATGGAGATTAGTCCACACACACTCTGCTGTAGAAGTGAGTGAGATGGAACAGATGGAGATTAGTCCACACACACTCTGCTGTAGAAGTGAGTGAGATGGAACAGATGGAGATTAGTCCACACACTCTGCTGTAGAAGTGAGTGAGATGTAACAGATGGAGATTAGTCCACACACTATGCTGCTGTAGAAGTGAGTGAGATGGAACAGATGGAGATTAGTCCACACTCTCTGCTGCTGTAGAAGTGAGTGAGATGGAACAGATGGAGATTAGTCCACACTCTGCTGTAGAAGTGAGTGAGATGGAACAGATGGAGATTAGTCCACACTGCTGTAGGAGGGAGTGAGATGGAACAGATGGAGATTAGTCCACACACTCTGCTGTTGTAGGAGTGAGTGAGATGGAACAGATGGAGATTAGTCCCACACTCTGCTGTAGAAGTGAGTGAGATGGAACAGATGGAGATTAGTCAACACTGCTGTAGGAGGGAGTGAGATGGAACAGATGGAGATTAGTCCACACACTCTGCTGTTGTAGGAGTGAGTGAGATGGAACAGATGGAGATTAGTCCACACACACTCTGCTGCTGTAGAAGTGAGTGAGATGGAACAGATGGAGATTAGTCCACACTCTCTTCTGCTGTAGAAGTGAGTGAGATGGAACAGATGGAGATTAGTCCACACTCACTCTGCTGCTGTAGAAGTGAGTGAGATGGAACAGATGGAGATTAGTCCACACACACTCTGCTGTAGAAGGGAGTGAGATGGAACAGATGGAGATTAGTCCACACTCTCTGCTGCTGGAGAAGTGAGTGAGATGGAACAGATGGAGATTAGTCCACACTCTCTGCTGATGTAGAAGGGAGTGAGATGGAACAGATGGAGATTAGTCCACACTCACTGCTGCTGTAGGAGTGAGTGAGATGGAACAGATGGAGATTAGTCCACACACACTGCTGCTGTAGGAGTGAGTGAGATGGAACAGATGGAGATTAATCCACACACACTCTGCTGTAGAAGGGAGTGAGATGGAACAGATGGAGATTAGTCCACACACCCTGCTGCTATAGAAGTGAGTGAGATGGAACAGATGGAGATTAGTCCACACACTCTGCTGTAGAAGGGAGTGAGATGGAACAGATGGAGATTAGTCCACACACTCTGCTGCTGTAGAAGGGAGTGAGATGGAACAGATGGAGATTAGTCCACACTCTGCTGTAGAAGTGAGTGAGATGGAACAGATGGAGATTAGTCCACACTCACTCTGCTGTAGAAGGGAGTGAGATGGAACAGATAAAGATTAGTCCACACTCTCTGCTGCTGTACGAGTGAGTGAGATGGAACAGATGGAGATTAGTCCACACTCTGCTGTAGAAGTGAATGAGATGTAACAGATGGAGATTAGTCCACACTCACTGCTGCTGTAGAAGTGAGTGAGATGGAACAGATGGAATTAGTCCACACTCTCTGCTGATGTAGAAGGGAGTGAGATGGAACAGATGGAGATTAGTCCACACTCTCTGCTGTAGAAGTGAGTGAGATGGAACAGATGGAGATTAGTCCACACTCTCTGCTGCTGTACGAGTGAGTGAGATGGAACAGATGGAGATTAGTCCACACACACTCTGCTGTAGAAGTGAGTGAGATGGAACAGATGGAGATTAGTCCACACACACTCTGCTGTAGAAGTGAGTGAGATGGAACAGATGGAGATTAGTCCACACTCTCTGCTGCTGTAGAAGTGAGTGAGATGGAACAGATGGAGATTAGTCCACACTCTCTGCTGCTGTAGAAGTGAGTGAGATGGAACAGATGGAGATTAGTCCACACTCTGCTGTAGAAGTGAATGAGATGTAACAGATGGAGATTAGTCCACACTCACTGCTGCTGTAGAAGTGAGTGAGATGGAACAGATGGAGATTAGTCCACACTCTCTGCTGATGTAGAAGGGAGTGAGATGGAACAGATGGAGATTAGTCCACACTCTCTGCTGTAGAAAGTGAGTGAGATGGAACAGATGGAGATTAGTCCACACTCTCTGCTGCTGTACGAAGTGAGTGAGATGGAACAGATGGAGATTAGTCCACACACACTCTGCTGTAGAAGTGAGTGAGATGGAACAGATGGAGATTAGTCCACACACACTCTGCTGTAGAAGTGAGTGAGATGGAACAGATGGAGATTAGTCCACACTCTCTGCTGCTGTAGAAGTGAGTGAGATGGAACAGATGGAGATTAGTCCACACTCTCTGCTGCTGTAGAAGTGAGTGAGATGGAACAGATGGAGATTAGTCCACACACTCTGCTGCTGTAGAAGTGAGTGAGATGGAACAGATGGAGATTAGTCCACACTCTCTGCTGCTGTAGGAGTGAGTGAGATAGAACAGATGGAGATTAGTTCACTCACTCTGCTGTAGAAGTGAGTGAGATGGAACAGATGGAGATTAGTCCACACACTCTGCTGTAGAAGGGAGTGAGATGGAACAGATGGAGATTAGTCCACACTCTGCTGTAGAAGTGAGTGAGATGGAACAGATGGAGATTAGTCCACACACACTCTGTGGCTGTAGAAGTGAGTGAGATGGAACAGATGGAGATTAGTCCACACACTCTGCTGTAGAAGGGAGTGAGATGGAACAGATGGAGATTAGTCCACACACCCTGCTGCTATAGAAGTGAGTGAGATGGAACAGATGGAGATTAGTCCACACCACTCTGCTGTAGAAGGGAGTGAGATGGAACAGATGGAGATTAGTCACACACTCTGCTGCTGTAGAAGGGAGTGAGATGGAACAGATGGAGATTAGTCCACACTCTGCTGTAGAAGTGAGTGAGATGGAACAGATGGAGATTAGTCCACACTCACTCTGCTGTAGAAGGGAGTGAGATGGAACAGATGGAGATTAGTCCACACTCTCTGCTGCTGTACGAGTGAGTGAGATGGAACAGATGGAGATTAGTCCACACTCTGCTGTAGAAGTGAATGAGATGTAACAGATGGAGATTAGTCCACACTCACTGCTGCTGTAGAAGTGAGGGAGATGGAACAGATGGAGATTAGTCCACACACTCTGCTGTAGAAGTGAGTGAGATGGAACAGATGGAGATTAGTCCACACACACTCTGCTGTAGAAGTGAGTGAGATGGAACAGATGGAGATTAGTCCACACTCTCTGCTGCTGTAGAAGTGAGTGAGATGGAACAGATGGAGATTAGTCCACACTCTCTGCTGCTGTAGAAGTGAGTGAGATGGAACAGATGGAGATTAGTCCACACTCTCTGATGCTGTAGGAGTGAGTGAGATAGAACAGATGGAGATTAGTTCACTCACTCTGCTGTAGAAGTGAGTGAGATGGAACAGATGGAGATTAGTCCACACACTCTCTGCTGGTGTACGAGTGAGTGAGATGGAACAGATGGAGATTAGTCCACACACTCTGCTGTAGAAGGGAGTGAGATGGAACAGATGGAGATTAGTCCACACTCTGCTGTAGAAGTGAGTGAGATGGAACAGATGGAGATTAGTCCACACTCTCTGCTGCTGTACGAGTGAGTGAGATGGAACAGATGGAGATTAGTCCACACTCTCTGCTGCTGTACGAGTGAGTGAGATGGAACAGATGGAGATTAGTCCACACTCTCTGCTGCTGTACGAGTGAGTGAGATGGAACAGATGGAGATTAGTCCACACTCTCTGCTGCTGAAGAAGTGAGTGAGATGGAACAGATGGAGATTAGTCCACACTCACTGCTGCTGTAGAATTGAGTGAGATGGAACAGATGGAGATTAGTCCACACACACTGCTGCTGTAGAAGGGAGTGAGATGGAACAGATGGAGATTAGTCCACACTCTCTGATGCTGTAGGAGTGAGTGAGATAGAACAGATGGAGATTAGTCACTCACTCTGCTGCTGTAGAAGTGAGTGAGATGGAACAGATGGAGATTAGTCCACACACTCTGCTGCTGTAGAAGGGAGTGAGATGGAACAGATGGAGATTAGTCCACACTCACTGCTGCTGTAGAAAGGAGTGAGATGGAACAGATGGAGATTAGTCCACACACTCTGCTGCTGTAGAAGTGAGTGAGATGGAACAGATGGAGATTAGTCCACACTCTGCTGCTGTAGAAGTGAGTGAGATGGAACAGATGGAGATTAGTCCACACACTGCTGCTGTAGAAGTGAGTGAGATGAAACAGATGGAGATTAGTCCACACACTCTGCTGCTGTAGAAGTGAGTGAGATGGAACAGATGGAGATTAGTCCACACTCTCTGCTGCTGTACGAGTGAGTGAGATGGAACAGATGGAGATTAGTCCACACTGCTGTAGAGGGAGTGAGATGGAACAGATGGAGATTAGTCCACACACACTGCTGCTGTATGAGTGAGTGAGATGGAACAGATGGAGATTAGTCCACACTCTCTGCTGCTGTAGAAGTGAGTGAGATGGAACAGATGGAGATTAGTCCACACACTCTGCTGCTGTAGAAGGGAGTGAGATGGAACAAATGGAGATTAGTCCACACACACTCGGCTGCTGTAGAAGGGAGTGAGATGGAACAGATGGAGATTAGTCCACACTCACTGCTGCTGTAGAAGTGAGTGAGATGGAACAGATGGAGATTAGTCCACACTCTCTGATGCTGTAGGAGTGAGTGAGATAGAACAGGTGGAGATTAGTTCACTCACTCTGCTGTAGAAGTGAGTGAGATGGAACAGATGGAGATTAGTCCACACTCTCTGCTGCTGTACGAGTGAGTGAGATGGAACAGATGGAGATTAGTCCACACTGCTGTAGGAGGGAGTGAGATGGAACAGATGGAGATTAGTCCACACACACTGCTGCTGTAGAAGTGAGTGAGATGGAACAGATGGAGATTAGTCCACACTCTGCTGCTGTAGAAGTGAGTGAGATGGAACAGATGGAGATTAGTCCACACACTCTGCTGCTGTAGGAGTGAGATGGAACAGATGGAGATTAGTCCACACTCTCTGCTGCTGTAGAAGTGAGTGAGATGGAACAGATGGAGATTAGTCCACACTCACTCTGCTGCTGTAGAAGTGAGTAAGATGGAACAGATGGAGATTAGTCCACACGCACTCTGCTGTAGAAGGGAGTGAGATGGAACAGATGGAGATTAGTCCACACACTGCTACTGTAGAAGTGAGTGAGATGGAACAGATGGAGATTAGTCCACACTCTCTGCTGCTGTAGAAGTGAGTGAGATGGAACAGATGGAGATTAGTCCACACACACTGCTGCTGTAGAAGTGAGTGAGATGGAACAGATGGAGATTAGTCCACACACACTCTGCTGTAGAAGTGAGTGAGATGGAACAGATGGAGATTAGTCCACACACTCTGCTGCTGTAGAAGTGAGTGAGATGGAACAGATGGAGATTAGTCCACACACACTGCTGCTGTAGAAGTGAGTGAGATGGAACAGATGGAGATTAGTCCACACACTCTGCTGCTGTAGAAGTGAGTGAGATGGAACAGATGGAGATTAGTCCACACACACTGCTGCTGTAGAAGTGAGTGAGATGGAACAGATGGAGATTAGTCCACACTCTCTGCTGCTGTAGAAGTGAGTGAGATGGAACAGATGGAGATTAGTCCACACACACTGCTGCTGTAGAAGTGAGTGAGATGGAACAGATGGAGATTAGTCCACACTCTCTGCTGCTGTAGAAGTGAGTGAGATGGAACAGATGGAGATTAGTCCACACACTCTGCTGCTGTAGAAGTGAGTGAGATGGAACAGATGGAGATTAGTTCACACTCTCTGCTGGTGTACGAGTGAGTGAGATGGAACAGATGGAGATTAGTCCACACACTCTGCTGTAGAAGGGAGTGAGATGGAACAGATGGAGATTAGTCCACACTCTGCTGTAGAAGTGAGTGAGATGGAACAGATGGAGATTAGTCCACACACACTCTGTGGCTGTAGAAGTGAGTGAGATGGAACAGATGGAGATTAGTCCACACTCTCTGCTGCTGTACGAGTGAGTGAGATGGAACAGATGGAGATTAGTCCACACTCTCTGCTGCTGTACGAGTGAGTGAGATGGAACAGATGGAGATTAGTCCACACACTCTGCTGCTGTATGAGTGAGTGAGATGGAACAGATGGAGATTAGTCCACACTCTCTGCTGCTGAAGAAGTGAGTGAGATGGAACAGATGGAGATTAGTCCACACTGCTGTAGGGGGGAGTGAGATGGAACAGATGGAGAATTAGTCCACACTCACTCTGCTGATGTAGAATGAGTGAGATGGAACAGATGGAGATTAGTCCACACACACTGCTGCTGTAGAAGGGAGTGAGATGGAACAGATGGAGATTAGTCCACACACACTCTGCTGTAGAAGTGAGTGAGATGGAACAGATGGAGATTAGTCCACACTGCTGTAGAAGTGAGTGAGATGGAACAGATGGAGATTAGTCCACACTCTCTGCTGCTGTAGAAGTGAGTGAGATGGAACAGATGGAGATTAGTCCACACACACTGCTGCTGTAGAAGTGAGTGAGATGGAACAGATGGAGATTAGTCCACACACTCTGCTGCTGTAGGAGTGAGTGAGATGGAAACAGATGGAGATTAGTCCACACACTCTCTGCTGCTGTAGAAGTGAGTGAGATGGAACAGATGGAGATTAGTCCACACACACTCTGCTGCAGTAGAAGTGAGTGAGATGGAACAGATGGAGATTAGTCCACACTCTGCTGTAGAAGTGAGTGAGATGGAACAGATGGAGATTAGTCCCACACTCTGCTGTAGAAGTGAGTGAGATGGAACAGATGGAGATTAGTCCACACACACTGCTGCTGTAGAAGTGAGGGAGATGGAACAGATGGAGATTAGTCCCAATGCTGTAGGAAGGGAGTGAGATGGAACAGATGGAGATTAGTCCACACACTCTGCTGTAGAAGTGAGTGAGATGGAACAGATGGAGATTAGTCCACACTCTCTGCTGTAGAAGTGAGTGAGATGGAACAGATGGAGATTAGTCCACACTCTCTGCTGCTGTAGAAGTGAGTGAGATGGAACAGATGGAGATTAGTCCACACTCTTTGCTGCTGTACGAGTGAGTGAGATGGAACAGATGGAGATTAGTCCACACTCTCTGCTGCTGTAGAAGTGAGTGAGATGGAACAGATGGAGATTAGTCCACACTCTTTGCTGCTGTACGAGTGAGTGAGATGGAACAGATGGAGATTAGTCCACACTGCTGTAGGAGGGAGTGAGATGGAACAGATGGAGATTAGTCCACACACACTGCTGCTGTAGAAGTGAGTGAGATGGAACAGATGGAGATTAGTCCACACACACTCTGCTGTAGAAGTGAATGAGATGGAACAGATGGAGATTAGTCCACACACTCTGCTGTAGAAGTGAGTGAGATGGAACAGATGGAGATTAGTCCACACACTCTGCTGTAGAAGTGAGTGAGATGGAACAGATGGAGATTAGTCCACACACACTGCTGCTGTAGGAGTGAGTGAGATGGAACAGATGGAGATTAGTCCACACTCTCTGCTGCTGTAGAAGGGAGTGAGATGGAACAGATGGAGATTAGTCCACACACTCTGCTGTAGAAGGGAGTGAGATGGAACAGATGGAGATTAGTCCACACTCACTCTGCTGATGTAGAATTGAGTGAGATGGAACAGATGGAGATTAGTCCACACTCTCTGCTGCTGTACGAGTGAGTGAGATGGAACAGATGGAGATTAGTCCACACACACTGCTGCTGTAGAAGGGAGTGAGATGGAACAGATGGAGATTAGTCCACACACCCTGCTGCTGTAGAAGGGAGTGAGATGGAACAGATGGAGATTAGTCCACACTCTCTGCTGCTGTAGAAGGGAGTGAGATGGAACAGATGGAGATAGTCCACAAACACTGCTGTAGGAAGGGAGTGAGATGGAACAGATGGAGATTAGTCCACACTCTCTGCTGATGTAGGAGGTGAGTGAGATGGAACAGATGGAGATTAGTCCACACTCTGCTGTAGAAGTGAGTGAGATGGAACAGATGGAGATTAGTCCCACACACTCTGCTGTAGAAGTGAATGAGATGGAACAGATGGAGATTAGTCCACACTCTCTGCTGTTGTAGAAGGGAGTGAGATGGAACAGATGGAGATTAGTTCCACACACTCTGCTGTTAGAAGTGAGTGAGATGGAACAGATGGAGATTAGTCCACACTCACTGCTGCTGTAGAAGGGAGTGAGATGGAACAGATGGAGATTAGTCCACAAACACTGCTGTAGGAGGGAGTGAGATGGAACAGATGGAGATTAGTCCACACACTCTGCTGTAGAAGTGAGTGAGATGGAACAGATGGAGATTAGTCCACACTGCTGCTGTAGAAGTGAGTGAGATGGAACAGATGGAGATTAGTCCACACTCTCTGCTGCTGTAGAGTGAGTGAGATGGAACAGATGGAGATTAGTCCACACTCTCTGCTGTAGACGGTGAGTGAGATGGAACAGATGGAGATTAGTCCACACCACTCTGCTGTAGAAGGGAGTGAGATGGAACAGATGGAGATTAGTCCACACACTCTGCTGTACAAGTGAGTGAGATGGAACAGATGGAGATTAGTCCACACACTACTGCTGTAGAAGTGAGTGAGATGGAACAGATGGAGATTAGTCCACACACACTGCTGCTGTAGAAGTGAGTGAGATGGAACAGATGGAGATTAGTCCACACTCTCTGCTGCTGTAGAAGTGAGTGAGATGGAACAGATGGAGATTAGTCCACACACACTGCTGCTGTAGAAGTGAGTGAGATGGAACAGATGGAGATTAGTCCACACTCTCTGCTGCTGTAGAAGTGAGTGAGATGGAACAGATGGAGATTAGTCCACACTCTCTGCTGTAGAAGTGAATGAGATGGAACAGATGGAGATTAGTCCACACACCCTGCTGCTGTAGAAGTGAGTGAGATGGAACAGATGGAGATTAGTCCACACACTCTGCTGCTGTAGGAGTGAGTGAGATGGAACAGATGGAGATTAGTCCACACTGCTGTAGGAGGGAGTGAGATGGAACAGATGGAGATTAGTCCACACTGCTGTAGAAGTGAGTGAGATGGAACAGATGGAGATTAGTCCACACACACTGCTGCTGTAGGAGTGAGTGAGATGGAACAGATGGAGATTAGTCCACACACACTGCTGCTGTAGGAGTGAGTGAGATGGAACAGATGGAGATTAATCCACACACACTCTGCTGTGGAAGGGAGTGAGATGGAACAGATGGAGATTAGTCCACACACTCTGCTGTAGAAGTGAATGAGATGGAACAGATGGAGATTAGTCCACACTCTCTGCTGCCGTGTTCACCCTCGTCAGCGTAGTCACCCTGAGACTTGTTACCGTAGTCACCCTGAAACTCGTTACCGTAGTCACCCCGAGACTCGTCACCCAGTTCACCCTGAGACTCGTCACCGTAGTCACCCTGAGACTCGTTACCATAGTCACCCTGAGACTCGTTACCGTAGTCACCCTGGGACTCGTAACCGGAGTCACCCTTAGACTCGTTACCGTGTTCACCCTGAGACTCGTCACCGTGTTCACCCTGAGACTCGTCACCGTAGTCACCCTGAGACTCATCACCATAGTCACCCTGAGACTCGTCACCGTGTTCACCCTGAGACTCGTCACCGTAGTCACCCTGAGACTCATCACCATAGTCACCCTGAGACTCGTCACCGTAGTCACCCTGAGACTCATCACCATAGTCACCCTGAGACTCGTCACCGTGTTCACCCTGAGACTCGTCACCGTGTTCACCCTGAGACTCGTCACCGTAGTCACCCTGAGACTCATCACCGTGTTCACCCTGAGACTCGTCACCGTGTTCACCCTGAGCCTCGTCACCGTAGTCACCCTGAGACTCGTCACTGTGTTCACCCTGAGACTCGTTACCTTAGTCACCTGAGACTCGTCACCGTAGTCACCCTGAGACTCGTTACCGTGGTCACCCTGAGGACTCGTCACCAATAGTCACCCTGAGACTGCGTCACCGTGTTCACCCTGTCACTCGTCACCGTAGTCACTCCTGAGGACTCGTTACCGTGTTCACCCCTGAGACTCGTCAACGTGTTCACCTGAGACTCGTTACCGTAGTGACCCTGAGACTCGTACCGTGTTCACCCTGAGACTCGTCCACTGTGTTCACCCTGAGACTCGTTACCGTTAGTCACCTGAGACTCGTTACCGTGTTCACCCTGAGACTCGTCACCGTGTTCACCCTGAGACTCGTTACCATAGTCACCCTGAGACTCGTTACCGTGTTCACCCTGAGGCTCGTTACCGTGTTCACCCTGAGACTCGTCACCGTGTTCACCCTGAGACTCGTCACGTAGTCACCCGTGAGACTCGTCACCGTAGTCACCCTGAAACTTCGTCACCGTAGTCACCCTGAGACTCGTCACCGTGTTCACCCTGAGACTCGTTACCGTAGTCACCCTGAGACTCGTTACCGTGTTCACCCTGAGACTCGTCACCGTGTTCACCCTGAGACTCGTTACCGTAGTCACCCTGAGACTCGTTACCGTGTTCACCCTGAGACTCGTCACCGTGTTCACCCTGAGACTCGTTACCGTGTTCACCCTGAGACTCATCACCGTAGGTCACCCTGAAACTCGTCACCGTGTTCACCCTGAAAACTCGTTACCGTGTTCACCCCGAGACTCGTTCAAAGTGTTCACCCTGAGGCTCGTCACCGTAGTCACCCCTGAGACTCGTCACTGTGTTCACCCTGAGACTCGTTACCTTAGTCACCCTGAGACTCGTCACCGTAGTCACACCTGAGACTCGTTACCGTGGTCACCCTGAGACTCGTCACCATAGTCACCCTGAGACTCGTCACCGTGTTCACCCTGTCACTCGTCACCGTTAGTCACCCTGAGACTCGTTACCGTGTTCACCTGAGACTCGTCAACGTGTTCACCCTGAGACTCGTTACCGTAGTGACCCTGAGACTCGTTACCGTGTTCACCCTGAGACTCGTCACTGTGTTCACCCTGAGACTCGTTACCGTAGTCACCCTGAGACTCGTTACCGTGTTCACCCTGAGACTCGTCACCGTGTTCACCCCTGAGACTCGTTACCATAGTCACCCTGAGACTCGTTACCGTGTTCACCCTGAGGCTCGTTACCGTGTTCACCCTGAGACTCGTCACCGTGTTCACCCTGAGACTCGTCACCGTAGTCACCCTGAGACTCGTCACCGTAGTCACCCTGAGACTCGTCACCGTGTTCACCCTGAGACTCGTCACCGTGTTCACCCCTGAGACTCGTCACCGTGTTCACCCTGAGGACTCGTCACCGTAGTCACCCTGAGACTCTGTCACCGTAGTCACCCTGAAAATCGTCACCGTAGTCACCCTGAGACTCGTCACCGTGTTCACCCTGAGACTCGTTACCGTAGTCACCCTGAGACTCGTTACCGTGTTCACCCCTGAGACTCGTCACCGTGTTCACCCTGAGACTCGTTACCATAGTCACCCTGAGACTCGTTACCGTGTTCACCCTGAGACTCGTCACTGTGTTCACCCTGAGACTCGTTACCGTGTCACCCTGAGACTCGTTACCGTGTTCACCCTGAGACTCGTTAACGTAGTCACCCTGAGACTCGTACCGTAGTCACCCTGAGACTCGTCACTGTGTTCACCCTGAGACTCGTTACCCGTGTTCAACCTGACATTCGTCACCGTGTTCACCCTGAGGCTCGTCACCGTAGTCACCCTGATGCTCATTACCGCATTACCACGCTAAGCGCCTTAGCCCGGCTGATCTATCTATTCATGGCTGGGCGCGCTCATTGTGTGTGTGTCTGTGTGTCTGTCTGTGTGTGTCTGTGTGTCTGTGTGTGTGTCTGTGTATGTGTGTGAGTGTGTCTGTGAGTGTGTGTGTGTCTGTGTGTGTGAGTGTGTCTGTGAGTGTGTGTGTGTGTCTGTGAGTGTGTGTGTCTGTGTGTCTGTGTGTGTGTCTGTGTGTGTGTCTGTGTGTGTGTGTCTGTGTGTCTGTGTGTGTGTCTGTGTATGTGTGTGAGTGTGTCTGTGAGTGTGTCTGTGTGTGTGTGTGAGTGTGTCTGTGAGTGTGTGTGTGTCTGTGAGTGTGTCTGTGAGTGTGTGTGTCTGTGTGTGTCTGTGAGTGTGTGTGTGTCTGTGTCTGTGTATCTGTGTGTGTGTGTCTGTGTGTGTGTCTGTGTGTGTGTCTGTGTGTGTGTCTGTGTCTGTCTGTGTGTGTGTGTCTGTGTGTGTGTCTGTCTGTGTGTGTGTGTCTGTGTGTGTCTGTATGTCGGTCTGTGTGTCTGTGTGTATGTGTGTCTGTGTGTGTCTGTGTGTGTGTCTGTGTGTGTGTCTGTGTGAGTGTGTCTGTGAGTGTGTGTGTGTCTGTGAGTGTTTGTGTCTGTGAGTGTGTGTGTGTGTCTGTGTGTGTCTGTGAGTGTGTATGTCTGTGTGTCTGTGTCTGTGTGTCTGTGTCTGTGTGTCTGTGTCTGTGTGTCTGTGTGTCTGTGTCTGTGTGGGTCTGTGTGTGTGTGTGTGTCTCTGTGTGTGTGTGTCTGTGTCTGTCTGTGTGTGCGTGTCTGTGTGTGTGTGTCTGTGTGTCGGTCTGTGTGTCTGTGTGTATGTGTGTCTGTGTGTGTCTGTGTGTGTCTGTGCGTGTGTCTGTGTGTGTGTCTGTGTGTGTCTGTGTGTGTCTGTGTGTCGGTCTGTGTGTCTGTGTGTGTATCTGTGTGTCTGTGTGTGTGTGTCTGTGCGTGTGTGTGTGTCTGTGCGTGTGTCTGTGTGTCTGTGAGTCTGTGTGTGTCCGTGAGTGTGTGTGTCTGTGTGTGAGTGTGTGTGTCTGTGAGTGTGTGTGTGACTGTGTGTATGTGTGTGACTGTGTGTATGTGTGTGACTGTGTGTGTGTGTCGAATCTCCATATGGTACAGATATAATGGGAGGCTGATCGATGCCCGGGTGCGGTCAAAGGATGGCTCCCTATTGCTCAACCATGTTATGTATGCCGATGATTTGGTAATAGCTGTTCATTCAGAGGAGGAGACACTGCTGCTGAGACTGGAGCGTGCCACTAAGAGATGGGGCCTTACCATCAGCCCCACCAAAACTAAGCACTTGCCTGGGTATTTTGTACCATAGGATACTCCACCCCCACAACTCCCAATCGGTGATGGGGCAGTTGTAGAGAGAGTGGAGAGTTTCCCATACCTGGGCAGTGTGCTTATGACCGGCTCCAGATTAACAGCAGAGGTCTCACTCCGAATCAGTCGAGCGGCAATATCTTTTCATCGGTTGCGTAACGCCGTTTGGAAGCTACCTGGTCTGTCGCTCCGTACGAAGCTTCAGGTCTTCTCGGCCACGGTCATTCCCTCCCTTCTCTACGCTTGCGAAACGTGAACCCCCTTAATGGAACATCTTCGCCAGTTACAAACATTTAGGCTGGCCTGCCTACGATCAATCCTGGGTTTAACCAGGCTGAATTGTGTGAGGAGCTTACAAATCCTCGAAAGATCTGGGCAAGGTCCCATCGGTGAGCTCCTCCGGCAGGCAAGGCTGCGTTAGCTGGGTGATGTAGCCCGCATGCCCAGCCACCGCATGCCGAAACAGCTTTTGTTCGGCCGGATCTAGGGGGCTAAACGGGCGCGGCACGGGCTAGAGAAGAGATGGAGTGATGTGGTACAGGAGGACGTGGAGCTGAGTGGACTTGCCGATGACTGGTACCAGCGGTGTCAAGATCGGCCTCTGTGGAGGAGGCTCGTGAAGGACGCTACTGGGCAGTTGGAGGCAGTCGCCCTCCAACAACAACGGAGGGCGGAGGAGCGACGCTCACAACAACGAGCGGAGCGCCGGGTAGCTAAAGCACAGCAGGTTGCCACAGTAGGGGGCACAGGTGGTGCATCAGCCAGTCATCTCACTCAGTCGACCCATGGCACCTGCTGGGTCTGCCCCGTGACCTCCTGCCAGCGGGCGTTCGACACTTCACGTGGCCTCAAGGTGCACATGGCCTGGCACAAGCGTCGTGGTGATGTCACCGCCACTTAGTGGCGAATGGCGGTTGTTGTTGTCTGTGTGAATGTCTGTGAGTGTCTGTAGTGTAGTGTTTAGCGCTACACTGCGCTACGAACCTGGCGACCCGAGTTTTCTCTTTTGTGTGGTGAGTGAATGGGTGGATGGGTGAATGGATGGGTGAGTGAGTGAATGTGTGGGTGGGTAAGTGAATGTTTGGGTGGGTGAGTGAATGGGTTGGTAGGTGAGTGAATGGGTGGGTGAGTGAATGGGTGGGTGAGCGAATGGGTGGGTGGGTGAATGAATGGGTGGGTAAGTGAATGGGTGGGTGAGAGAATGGGTGGGTGAGTGAATGGGTGGGGGGTGAATGGATGGGTGAGTGAGTGAATGTGTGGGTGGGTGAGTGAATGGGTGGGTGAGTGAATGGGTGGGTGGTGAATGGATGGGTGAGTGAGTGAATGTGTGGGTGGGTAAGAGAATGTGTGGGTGTGTGAATGGGTGGGTGGGTGAGTGAATGGGTGGGTGAGTGAATGGGTGGGTGAGAGAATGGGTGGGTGAGTGAATGGGTGGGTGGGTGGGTGAATGGATGGGTGAGTGAGTGAATGTGTGGGTGGGTGTGTGAATGGGTGGGTGAGTGAATGGGTGGGTGATTGAATGGGTGGGTGGGTGAATGGATGGTTGAGTGAGTGAATGTGTGGGTGGGTAAGTGAATGTGTGGGTGGGTGAGTGAATGGGTGGGTGGGTGAGTGAATGGGTGGGTTAGTGAATGGGTGGGTGAGTGAATGGGTGGGTGGGTGAGTGAATGGGTGGGTGGGTGAGTGAATGGGTGGGTGAGTGAATGGGTGGGTGAGTGAATGGGTGGGTGGGTGAGTGAATGGGTGGGTGAGTGAATGGGTGGGTGAGTGAATGGGCGGGTGAGTGAATGGGTGGCTGGGTGAGTGAATGGGTGGGTGAGTGAATGGGTGGGTGGGGGAGTGAATGGGTGGGTGGGGGAGTGAATGGGTGGGTGTGTGGGTGAGTGAATGGGTGGGTGAGTAAATGGGTTGGTGGGTGGGTGAGTGAATGGGTGGGTGGGTGACTGAATGGGTGGGTGAGTGTGTGTGTCTGTGTGTGTGTCTGTGTGTGGGTGACACTGGGGGAGAGACAAAGGCGGCCGGGCGTGTGAGTGGTCCTGGCCACCCACCCCCTCTGTGTGTGTCCACAGTGGCGACCTTCAAAGACATTTCTAGAGGCTACCTGGGGGAGCTTTGTCTTTGTGTCTATGGGCGCTGCTGCTACTGACAGCACTTGCCCCTACAGCACTGCTAGAGGCTACCTGGGGGAGCTTTGTCTTTGTGTCTATAGGCGCTGCTGCTACTGACAGCACTTGCCCCTACAGCACTGCTAGAGGCTACCTGGGGGAGCTTTGTCTTTGTGTCTGTGGGCGCTGCTGCTACTCACAGCACTTGCCCTTACAGCACTGCTAGAGGCTACCTGGGGGAGCTTTGTCTTTGTGTCTATGGGCGCTGCTGCTACTGACAGCACTTGCCCCTACAGCACTGTTAGAGGCTACCTGGGGGATCTTTGTCTTTGTGTCTATGGGCGCTGCTGCTACTGACAGCACTTGCCCCTGCAGCACTGCTAGAGGATACCTGGGGGAGCTTTGTCTTTGTGTCTATAGGCGCTGCTGCTACTGACAGCACTTGCCCCTACAGCACTGCTAGAGGCTACCTGGGAGAGCTTTGTCTTTTTGTCTATGGGCGCTGCTGCTACTGCCAGCACTTGCCCCTACAGCACTGCTAGAGGCTACCTGGGGGAGCTTTGTCTTTGTGTCTATGGGCGCTGCTGCTACTGACAGCACTTGCCCCTACAGCACTGCTAGAAGCTACCTGGGGGAGCTTTGTCTTTGTGTCTATGGGCGCTGCTGCTACTGACAGCACTTGCCCCTACAGCACTGCTAGAGGCTACCTGGGAGAGCTTTGTCTTTGTGTCTATGGGGGCTGCTGCTACTAACAGCACTTGCCCCTACAGCACTGCTAGAGGCTACCTGGGGGAGCTTTGTCTTTGTGTCTATAGGCGCTGCTGCTACTACTGACAGCACTTGCCCCTACAGCACTGCTAGAGGCTACCTGGTGCACATTTGTCTGTATCTGTGCGCACATATAAATAATCCGATTAGCGATTTTGTATTAATCTCAGAGGGAACACATCCTGGCCCATTCGGACACAATCTCCGTGTCTCTGTGTGTGTCTCTCTCTGTCTCTGTCTCTCTCTGTGTCTGTCTCTCTGTGTGTCTCTGTGTCTCTCTGTGTCTCTGTGTGTCTCTGTGTGTCTCTGTGTGTCTCTCTCTGTCTCTCTCTGTTTCTCTCTCTGTCTCTCTCTCTCTCTCTGTCTCTGTGTGTCTCTGTGTGTCTCTCTCTCTCTCTGTCTCTCTCTCTGTGTCTCTGTGTCTCTGTGTGTCTGTCTCTGTGTGTCTCTGTGTCTCTGTGTCTCTGTGTGTCTGTCTCTGTGTGTCTCTCTGTGTGTCTCTGTGTGTCTCTCTGTCTCTCTCTGTGTGTCTCTCTCTCTCTCTGTGTCTCTGTGTGTGTCTCTCTCTCTCTGTGTCTCTCTGTTCCTCTCTCTGTCTCTCTCTCTCTGTCTCTGTGTGTCTCTGTGTCTCTGTGTGTCTCTGTGTCCCTCTCTCTCTGTCTCTCTCTCTGTCTCTCTCTCTGTGTGTCTCTCTCTGTCTCTCTCTGTGTCTCTGTGTCTCTGTGTGTCTGTCTCTGTGTCTCAGTGCAGTGTCTCTGTGTCTCCACCTATCTCCCCGTGTCTCCCTGTGTCTCTCCCCGTGTCTCTCCCCGTGTTTCCCCACGT
>NW_022638247.1:130000-274842 GCF_010993605.1 Petromyzon marinus
GGTGAGTGAGTGGTGGGTGAGTGGGTGAGTGGGTGGGTGAGTGGGTGGGTGGATGAGTGGGTGGATGAGTGGGTGGGTGAGTGGGTGGGTGAGTGGGTGGGTGAGTGAGTGGGTGAGTGGGTTGGTGGGTGGGTGAGTGGTGGGTGGGTGAGTGGGTGAGTGGGTGGGTGAGTGAGTGGGTGGGTGGGTGAGTGAGTGGGTGGGTGAGTGGGTGAGTGGATCGGTGGGTGGGTGAGTGAGTGGGTGGGGGTGGGTGGTGGGTGAGTGGGTGGGTGGGTGGGTGAGTGGTGAGTGGTGAGTGAGTGGATGAGTGTGTGAGTGGGTGGGTGGATGAGTGTGTGAGTGGGTGGGTGGATGAGTGTGTGAGTGGGTGGGTGGGTGAGTGAGTGGGTGGGTGAGTGAGTGAGTGGGTGGGTGGGTGGGTGAGTGGGTGGGTGAGTGAGTGGGTGAGTGAGTGGGTGGGTGAGTGGGTGAGTGAGTGGATGGGTGAGTGAGTGGGTGGGTGAGTGGAGTGGTGGGTGGGTGGTGAGTGAGTGGGTGGATGAGTGGGTGAGTGAGTGGGTGAGTGAGTGTGGGTGAGTGGGTGAGTGGGAGTGAGTGAGTGGTGGTGTGAGTGAGTGGGTGGGTGAGTGGGTGGGTGAGTGAGTGTGGGTGTGTGAGTGGGTGGGTGGGTGAGTGGGTGGGTGGGTGAGTGGGTGGGTGAGTGGGTGGGTGGGTGGGTGAGTGGGTGAGTGAATGGGTGAGTGAGTGAGTGGGTGAGTGAGTGAGTGAGTGGGTGTGGGTGAGTGAGTGAGTGTGGTGGGTGAGTGGGTGAGTGAGTGGGAGTGAGTGGGTGGGTGAGTGGTGAGTGGTGAGTGAGTGAGTGTGGGTGGTGGGTGAGTGAGTGGGTGGTGAGTGGGTGGGTGGTGAGTGAGTGGGTGGGTGAGTGAGTGGGTGTGGGTGAGTGGTGGGTGGGTGAGTGTGGTGAGTGGGTGGGTGAGTGGGTGTGGGTGGGTGGGTGGGGAGGGTGGGTGGGTGAGGGGGTGAGTGAATGATGAGTGAGTGGGTGAGTGGGTGAGTGAGTGGGTGAGTGAGTGGGTGGGTGAGTGGGTGGGTGGGTGGGTGGATGGGTGGTGGGTGAGTGGGTGAGTGAGTGGATGGGTGAGTGAGTGTTGAGTGAGTGGGTGGGTGGATGAGTGGGTGGGTGAGTGGGTGGGTGAGTGGGTGAGTGAGTGGGTGTGTGAGTGGTGAGTGAGTGGGTGGGTGAGTGAGTGGTGAGTGGGTGAGTGGGTGGGTGAGTGGGTGAGTGGGTGAGTGAGTGAGTGAGTGTGGTGAGTGAGTGTGGGTGGGTGAGTGGGTGGGTGAGTGAGTGGGTGGGTGAGTGAGTGAGTGGGCGAGTGTGTGGGTGGTGAGTGAGTAGCTGAGTGAGTGGGTGAGTGAGTGAGTGGGTGGGTGGGTGAGTGGGTGGGTGGGTGTGTGGGTGGGTGAGTGGGTGGGTGAGTGGGTGAGTGAGTGGGTGAGTGAGTGGGTGGGTGAGTGGATGGGTGAGTGGGGTGGGTGGGTGAGTGGGTGAGTGAGTGAGTGGGTGGGTGAGTGGGTGAGTGAGTGGGGTGAGTGGTGGTGAGTGGGAGGTGAGGTGAGTGAGTGAGTGGGTGGGTGAGTGGGATCGCCGTGTCGGTGGTGAGTGGGGCTCACGATGGCCGTGTGGGTGAGTGAGTGAGTGGGTGAGTGGGGTGGTCGTGTGGGTGAGTGGATGGGGTTGACGATGGCCCTGTGGGTGAGTGAGTTTCGCCCTCTCCTGTTCTGCAGTAAGAGTGAGTGTGAGAGTGAGTTTGAGAAAGAGTGAGTGTCTGTGTGTGTCTGTGTGTGTCTCTGTGTGTGTCTATGTCTATGTGTGTGTGTCTGTGTGTGTCTCTGTGTGTGTCTATGCCTATGTGTGTGTATGTGTGTATGTGTGTGTGTCTGTATGTGTATGTGTATGTGTGTCTATGTGTGTCTGTGTATGTGTGTCTATGTGTGTCTGTGTGTGTGTCTGTGTGTGTATGTGTGTCTATGTGTGTCTGTGTGTGTGTCTGTGTGTGTATGTGTGTCTATGTGTGTCTGTGTGTGTTTCTGTGTGTGTGTAAAACAACCCCCTTCCTCCTCGTGGTGCCGGACGGGCAACGCTGTCGTGGACAGTGCTGTGGTGGGGAGGGCCATTTCCGATTGGCCCTCTCCCCTCATGGCGTCTGTGACCACCACAGCGCCTAAATGGTGGCTCTGGACGGGTGCGAAGGGCTGGTAACCCCTCCACCTTCAATTAACTACCACTAAACTACGACAGAAAATTGTAATTAGCGAGCTTGTGCCGGAGGCCCCGGGGGCCAGCGTCTATGACTCTCCTGGCCAAACCCCATTGGTGGAGCCAGGAGATTGAATATTCTACCCTCGGGCTCCTCCAGAAACAACGAAAAGCCACTACGGGTGGCCACGTGGAATGTTCGAACGCTCACTGCGGAGGAGAGCTGCCGCTCCTCTGTCGGGAGCTGGATTGGTACCGCCTGGATCTCTGTGGCATTCAGGAGGTCCGGCGGACCGGCTCTGGCTCCTGCCACCATGAGGGGTGGACAGTCCTCTACTCGGGGCAGCAGACTGCCAAACAACAGGGTGTGGCTCTTCTTCTGAACAAAAGAATGAAGGGGGCGTGGGAGTGTGGCGGTGAGGTGTGGGAAGCTGTAAGCCCCAGGCTACTTTGGGCTCGCCTTCCCATCAACCGGAGGCGAGGAGTGGTGGTCGTGGTTACTTATGCCCCCACCGAAGGCGAACATCCGTGGAGGGATACAGGCAAAGCCAATGAGTCAGATGCCTTCTATGGCCTCCTGTCACAGGTGCTAGCTAAAGTGGCCCCTCGGGATAGAGTCATCTTGTTGGGTGACTTCAATGCCCGAGTTGGTCATGATGCTGTCACCTGGTCTGGAGTGATTGGAAGGCATGGGCCAGATCAGCTCAATAACAATGGTAGGAGGCTGCTAGATTTTTGTGCAGCCCATGGGCTTGTAATTACCGACACGCTGTTCCGGCATCGGCGCATCCACACAACATCATGGATGCATGCCGGGTCCAAGCAAGAACATCTGCTGGACTACATAGTGACGGACCAGCGGGTGCTAGCCCATGTCCTTGACACCAGGACCTACCGTGGAGCTGATCTGCCCACTGACCATCGACTAGTCATCTGTAAGATGCGCCTGCCATTCTTCCACTCCGGTGGTGGGTGTACACCCAGGACCCCATTCAAACCTAAGGTGGCCTGGTCTCCGCTAGCTAATGAAAGTTGCTAGCGAAAATTTCATCATCGCTTGCGGCTGGGGTTGGCATCGTCCCCCACTCCTGATGTCGAGGGTAAATGGGTAAGGTTTAGGACTGTGACTCAGGCAGCTGCAATGGCTGCTTTGGGTACGCGGTCCAGACCTCCCCAGAGACCCTGGCTGACAGAGGAGGTGTTCAAGCTGGCGGAGAAAAAGCGACAGGCCCACTCTCATCGGCTACAGCGTCCCACGTTCAAGAATGAGGAGGCTTACCGCAGCCTTCGCTCGGAGGTTCGGAGAGCCGTGAGGCGCTGCAAGGATGGATGGTGGTCGTGGGTTGCTGAGGAGATGGAATCTGCCTCAATGGCCCGCGATCACAAATCCCTATTCAATTCCATCAAAAAGTAACCTGCAGCACCACACCTATTACCATCATTAAGGGAAAAAGCGGTGATTCAATCTCCGACCCCCAGGAACAGGTTTGCAGAATTGCTCAGCATTTCTGTGAAGTCCTGGGGGAGGGGAAATCCCTCAGCCTGGAAAACATCGTGGCACAAAGTGCGGTTGACCCTGCTGAGGCTGTGGTGCCTCAAATATTGGAAGAGGAAGTCACCCCCTGTGAGTGGCTGTCTGAGGTGCCATCTGTTGAGGAAGTACTGAAGGCGATCCAGAGTCCGAGACCAGGAAAGTCACCGGGCAGAGATGATCTCCCAAGCGAAATTCTGAGGGAGGGTGGCGTTTGTGCACATACTGCCCTACATGACATGATAACAACAGTCTGGACCACTGGACGGGTTCTACAAGATTGGAAAGATGCCCTGGTGGTCCCCCTCTTTAAGAAGGGGGACCGCACAGACTGTAACAGCTACAGGGGCATCTCACTCCTCAGTGTGCCGGGAAAGGTCCTGGCAAGGATTATTCAACATCGCTTTGCCAGGCACGCTGAGGAAAGGCTTGCGGAGCCCCAATGCGGTTTCAGGAAAGGGTGGTCCTGCACAGATGCCATATTTTCTGTCCGTTTGCTACAGCAGAGGTGTAGGGAATTCCAACAAGACCTACATCTCTGCTTTATTGACCTGGTCAAGGCCTATGATACCATCAGTAGGCCTGGGCTCTGGGTTGTTCTTCGTGCTTTTGGAGTCCCTGACCCTCTGCTCACGATTATTAAGGACCTTCATGATGGTGAGCGGGCCCAGGTAAAACTACGTGGCCGGGAGTCGGAGCCACTCCCTGTTCACCTTGGGGTGCGACAGGGATGTCCTCTGGCTCCAACATTATTTAACATCTATTTCGACCACGTAGTTCGTGAAGCCTTCAGTAGCTGTACCGGAGGAATTTCCATCTGGTACAGATACAATGGGAAGCTGATCGATGCCCGGGTGCGGTCAAGGGATGGTTCCCTATTGGTCAACCACGTTATGTATGCCGATGACCTGGTAATTGCGGCTCATTCAGAGGAGGAGTTTGAGGCGCTGCTGCTGAAACTGGAGTGTGCCACTAAGAGGTGGGGCCTGACCATCAGCCCCACCAAAACGAAGCACCTGCCTGGGTATTTTGTACCATCGGGCACTCCACCCCCACAACTCCCAATCGGTGATGGGGCAGTTGTGGAGAGAGTGGAGAGTTTCCCTATACCTGGGCAGTGTGCTTATGACTGGCTCCAGTTTTAACAGCAGAGGTCTCACTTCGAATCAGTCGAGCGGCATTATATTTTCATCGGTTGCGTAACGCTGTGTGGAAGCTACCTGGTCTGTCGCTCCGCACAAAGCTTCGGGTCTTCTCGGCCACAGTCATTCCCTCCCTTCTCTACGCTTGCGAAACGTGGACCCCCCTAATGGAACATCTTCGCCGGTTAGAAACATTTAGGCTGGCCTGCCTACGATCCATCCTGGGTTTAACCAGACTGGATTGTGTGAGGAGCTCACAAATCCTTGAAAGATCTGGGCAAGGTTCCATCGGTGAGCTCCTCCGGCAGGCAAGGCTGCGTTGGCTGGGTCATGTAGCCCGCATGCCCAGCCACCGCATGCCTAAACAGCTTTTGTTCAGCCGGATCGAGGGGGCTAAACGGGCGCAGCACGGGCTAGAGAAGAGATGGAGTGATGTGGTTCAGGAGGACGTGGAGCTGAGTGGACTTGCCGATGACTGGTACCAGCGGTGTCAAGATCGGCCTCTGTGGAGCAGGCTCGTGAAGGACGGTGCTACTGGGCAGTTGGAGGCAGTCGCTCTCCAACAACAACGGAGGGCGGAGGAGCGACGCTCACAACAACGAGCAGAGCGCCGGGTGGCTAAAGGACAGCAAGTTGGCACAGTAAGGGGCACAGGTGGTGCATCATCTCAGTCGTCTCAATCAGTCGACCCGTGGCACCTGGGTCTGCCCCGTGACCTCTTGCCAGCGGGCGTTCGACACTTCACATGGCCTCAAGGTGCACATAGCCTGGCACAAACGTCGTGGTGACGTCACCGCCACTTAGTGGCGAATGGCGGTTGTTGTTGTGTGTCTCTGTGTGTGTATCTGTGTGTGTCTGTGTGTGTGTCTCTGTGTCTGTGTGTGTCTCTGTGTCTCTGTGTGTGTCTGTGTGTCTCTGTGTGTGTGTCTGTGTGTGTCTCTGTGTCTGTGTGTGTCTCTGTGTCTCTGTGTGTCTGTGTGTGTGTCTCTGTGTCTCTGTGTGTGTCTGTGTGTATCTGTGTGTGTCTGTGTGTGTGTCTCTCTGTGTGTCTCTGTGTGTGTCAGTGTGTGTAGTGTAGCGGGTAGCGCTACGCTGCACTACGAACCCGGCGACCCGGGTTCGATTCCCGCTCGCGGCCAACACCGCCAGTGACGATTATTCGAACCGGTCCTGGGCCTCCCCTAGGTCGACTCAGCCTCAAATAAGTACCCTGGTGTAGCTGTGTAGTAAACATCGCCACTGGGGAGACAAAGGCGGCCGGGCGTGGTGCTGGCCACCCACCCCCTCGTGTACCGTGCCGGCCTTCATAGGTGCTGCTAGCTAACAGCACTTGCCCCTACAGTCTGCTACAGACTACACGGGGGATCTTTGTCTTTGTGTTTTCGTTTCAGGACAGAGAGCTGGAACCGGCAGAGATGGACGGTGAGTGGTGGTGAGTGGTGAGTGGTGGTGAGTGTGGGGTTGGTGAGTGGTGGTGAGTGTGGGGTGGTGTGTGTGGTGTGTGTGGTGAGTGTGGGGTGGTGTGTGTGGTGAGTGTGGTGAGTGTGGGGGTGGTGAGTGGTGGTGAGTGGTGGTGGTGGTGAGTGGTGGTAAGTGGTGGTGTGTGTGGTGAGTGGTGGTTAGTGGTGGTGAGTGGTGGTGAGTGGTGGCGAGTGTGGGGTGGTGAGTGTGGGTGAGACGGTATTTGATAACTCCCCCCCCCCCCCGTCCCCCTCCCCCTCCCCCCACCCCCCCCCCCTCCCCCCAGAGCTACGTGCTGCCTTCAATGAGTACGACCGCGATGCCGACGGATTCATCCGCAACGCCGAACTGGGAGCTCTCATGCGGGCCATGGGCTACATGCCCACAGAACTGGAGCTCACAGAACTATACCAGCACATCAACATGAACTGTGAGTGTCACTCACTGTGTCACTCACTGTGTCACTCACTGTGTCACTCACTGTGTCACTCACTGTGTCACTCATGGGCTACATGCCCACAGAACTAGAGCTCACAGAACTATACCAGCACATCAACATGAATGTGAGTGTCATCACTCACTGTGTCACTCACTGTGTCACTCACTGTGTCACTCACTGTGTCACTCATGGGCTACATGCCCACAGAACTAGAGCTCACAGAACTATACCAGCACATCAACAATGAACTGTGAGTGTCACTCACTGTGTCACTCACTGTGTCACTCACTGTGTCACTCACTGTGTCACTCACTGTGTCACTCACTCTGTCACTCACTCACTGTGTCACTCACTCACTGTGTCACTCACTCACTGTGTCACTCACTGTGTCACTCACTCACTGTGTCACTCACTGTGTCACTCATGGGCTACATGCCCACAGAACTAGAGCTCACAGAACTATACCAGCACATCAACATGAACTGTGAGTGTCACTCACTGTGTCACTCACTGTGTCACTCACTGTGTCACTCACTGTGTCACTCACTGTGTCACTCATGGGCTACATGCCCACAGAACTGGAGCTCACAGAACTATACCAGCACATCAACATGAACTGTGAGTGTCACTCACTGTGTCACTCACTGTGTCACTCACTGTGTCACTCACTCACTGTATCACTCACTGTGTCACTCACTGTGTCTCTCACTGTGTCACTCACTGTGTCACTCACTGTATCACTCATGGGCTACATGCCCACAGAACTAGAGCTCACAGAACTATAACAGCACATCAACATGAACTGTGAGTGTCACTCACTGTGTCACTCACTGTGTCACTCACTGTGTCACTCAGTGTGTCACTCATGGGCTACATGCCCACAGAACTAGAGCTCACAGAACTATACCAGCACATCAACATGAACTGTGAGTGTCACTCACTGTGTCACTCACTGTGTCACTCACTGTGTCACTCACTGTGTCACTCACTGTGTCACTCACTCACTGTGTCACTCACTGTGTCACTCAGTGTGTCACTCACTGTGTCACTCACTGTGTCACTCATGGGCTACATGCCCACAGAACTGGAGCTCACAGAACTATACCAGCACATCAACCTGAACTGTGAGTGTCACTCACTGTGTCACTCACTGTGTCACTAACTCAGTGTGTCACTCACTGTGTCACTCACTGTGTCACTCAGTGTGTCACTCACTGTGTCACTCATGGGCTACATGCCCACAGAACTAGAGCTCACAGAACTATACCAGCACATCAACATGAACTGTGAGTGTCACTCACTGTGTCACTCACTGTGTCACTCACTGTGTCACTCATGGGCTACATGCCCACAGAACTAGAGCTCACAGAACTATACCAGCACATCAACATGAACTGTGAGTGTCACTCACTGTGTCACTCACTGTGTCACTCACTGTGTCACTCACTGTGTGTGTCACTCATGGGGCTACATGCCCACAGAACTAGAGCTCACAGAACTATACCAAGCAACATCAACATGAACTGTGAGTGTCACTCACTGTGTCACTTCACTGTGTCACTCACTGTGTCACTCATGGGCTACATGCCCACAGAACTAGAGCTCACAGAACTATACCAGCACATCAACAGTGAACTGTGAGTGTCACTCACTGTGTCACTCACTGTGTCACTCACTGTGTCACTCACTGTGTCACTCACGTGTGTGTGTCACTCATGGCTACATGCACACAGAACTAGAGCTCACAGAACTATACGCAGCACATCAACATGAACTGTGAGTGTCACTCACTGTGTCACTCACTGTGTCACTCACTGTGTCACTCACTGTGTCACTCACTGTGTCACTCATGGGCTACATGCCCACAGAACTAGAGCTCACAGAACTATACCAGCACATCAACATGAACTGTGAGTGTCACTCACTGTGTCACTCACTGTGTCACTCACTGTGTCACTCACTCACTGTGTCACTCACTGTGTCACTCACTGTGTCACTCACTGTGTCACACATGGGCTACATGCCCACAGAACTAGACCTCACAGAACTATACCAGCACATCAACATGAACTGTGAGTGTCACTCACTGTGTCACTCACTGTGTCACTCACTGTGTCACTCACTGTGTCACTCACTCAGTGTGTCACTCATTGTGTCACTCACTGTGTCACTCACTGTGTCACTCACTCACTGTGTCACGCACTCACTGTGTCACTCAGTGTGTCACTCACTCACTGTGACACTCACTGTGCCACTCACTGTGTCACTCACTGTGTCACTCATGGGCTCCAGCCACAGAACTAGTAGTCCTCACAGGAACTGTACCAGGTCACATCAACATGAACTGTCGAGCTGTCACTCACTGCTGTTCACTCACTGTGTCCACTCACGTGTGGTCACTCACTGTGTCACTCACTCAGTGGTCCCCCCAACTACACTGTGTCACTCACTCACCTGTGGTCACTCACTGTGTCTACCTCACTCACTGTGTCACATCACTGTGTCACTCACTCACTGTGTCACTCACTCCTGTGATCACTCCACTGTGTCCACTCACTGTGTCACTCACTCACTGTGTCACTCACTGTGTCACTCACTGTGTCACTCACTGTGTCCACCTCACTCCACTGTGATCACTCACTTGTGGTCACTCACTGTTGTCACTCACTCACTGTCATACTCACTGTGTCACTCACTGTGTCACTCACTGTGTCACTCAACTGTGTCACTCATGGGGCTACATGCCCACAGAACTAGGAGCTCACAGAACTATACACAGCACATCAACATGAACTGTGAGTGTCACTCAGCTGTGTCACTCACTGTGTCACTCACTGTGTCACTCAGTGTGTCACTCACTGTGTCACTCATGGGCTACATGCCCACAGAACTAGAGCTCACAGAACTATACCAGCACATCAACATGAACTGTGAGTGTCACTCAGTGTGTCACTCACTGTGTCACTCACTGTGTCACTCACTGTGTCACTCACTGTGTCACTCATGGGCTCCATGCCCACAGAACTGGAGCTCACAGAACTATACCAGCACATCAACATGAACTGTGAGTGTCACTCACTGTGTCACTCACTGTGTCACTCACTGTGTCACTCACTGTGTCACTCACTGTGTCACTCATGGGCTACATGCCCACAGAACTAGAGCTCACAGAACTATACCAGCACATCAACATGAACTGTGAGTGTCACTCACTGTGTCACTCACTGTGTCACTCACTGTGTCACTCACTGTGTCACTCACTGTGTCACTCATGGGCTACATGCCCACAGAACTGGAGCTCACAGAACTATACCAGCACATCAACATGAACTGTGAGTGTCACTCACTGTGTCACTCACTGTGTCACTCACTGTGTCACTCACTGTGTCACTCACTCACTGTGTCACTCACTTACTGTGTCACTCACTGTGTCACTCACTCACTGTGTCACTCACTGTGTCACTCACTGTGTCACTCACTCTCTGTGTCACTCACTCACTGTGTCACTCACTCACTGTGTCACTCACTGTGTCACTCACTGTGTCACTCACTCACTGTGTCACTCACTGTGTCACTCAGTGTGTCACTCACTGTGTCACTCTGTGTGTCACTCACTGTGTCACTCACTCACTGTGTCACTCACTGTGTCACTCACTCACTGTGTCACTCACTGTGTCACTCACTGTGTCACTCACTCACTGTGTCACTCACTGTGTCACTCACTGTGTTACTCACTCACTGTGTCACTCACTCACTGTGTCACTCACTCACTGTGTCACTCACTGTGTCACTCACTGTGTCACTCACTGTGTCACTCACTGTGTCACTCACTGTGTCACTCACTCACTGTGTCACTCACTGTGTCACTCACTGTGTCACTCACTCACTGTGTCACTCACTGTGTCACTCACTGTGTCACTCACTCACTGTGTCACTCACTCTCTGTGTCACTCACTCACTGTGTCACTCACTGTGTCACTCACTCACTGTGTCACTCACTCACTGTGTCACTCACTCACTGTGTCACTCACTGTGTCACTCACTCACTGTGTCACTCACTGTGTCACTCAGTGTGTCACTCACTGTGTCACCTCAGTCTGTCACTCACTGTGTCACTCACTGTGTCACTCACTGTGTCACTCACTCACTGTGTCACTCACTCACTGTGTCACTCACTGTGTCACTCACTGTGTCACTCACTGTGTCACTGTGTCACTCACTGTGTCACTCACTCACTGTGTCACTCACTGTGTCACTCACTGTGTCACTCACTGTGTCACTCACTCACTGTGTCACTCACTGTGTCACTCACTGTGTCACTCACTCACTGTGTCACTCACTGTGTCACTCACTCACTGTGTCACTCATTGTGTCACTCACTGTGTCACTCACTCACTGTGTCACTCACTGTGTCACTCAGTGTGTCACTCACTGTGTCACTCACTGTGTCACTCTCACTCTCTGTGTCACTCACTCACTGTGTCACTCACTGTGTCACTCACTGTGTCACTCACTGTGTCACTCACTGTGTCACTCACTGTGTCACTCACTGTGTCACTCACTGTGTCACTCACTGTGTCACAGACATGGGCTACATGGCCCACAGAACTAGAGCTCACAGAACTATACCAGCACATCAACATGAACTGTGATGTGTCACTCACTGTGTCACTCACTGTGTCACTCACTGTGTCACTCACTGTGTCACTCACTCACTGTGTCACTCACTGTGTCACTCACTGTGTCACTCACTCAGTGTGTCACTCACTCAGTGTGTCACTCACTCGCTGTGTCACTCACTCGCATCAACATGAACTGTGATGACGAGGTGGTGATGGTGGTGATGTTGACGAGGTGATTATGACGAGGTGATGGTGACGAGGTGATGATGATGACGAGGTGATGGTGACGAGGTTATGGTGACGAGGTGATGATGATGTGATGGTGACGAGGTGATGATGATGACGAGGTGATGATGATGATGATGCTAATGGTGACGAGGTGATGATGGTGATCATGACGAAGTGATGGTGACGAGGTGATGATGGTGACGAGGTGATGATGACGAGGTGATGGTGGTGGTGATGATGATGCTGATGGTGACGAGGTGATGATGGTGATCATGACGAGGTGATGGTGACGAGGTGATGATGATGACGAGGTGATGTTGGTGGTGACGATGTGAGTTGGGGGCAGGGTGAATCTAGAGGAGTTTGTGGACCTGATGGTGACGAGGTGATGATGATGACGAGGTGATGTTGGTGATGATGATGGTGACGAGGTGTTGGTGATTATGGTCGTGACGAGGTGATGATGACGAGGTGATGTTGGTGGTGACGATGTGAGTTGGGGGCAGGGTGAATCTCGAGGAGTTTGTGGACCTGATGGGCCCAAAGCTTCTGGAGGAGACGGCGGCCATGATAGGACTCAAGGAGATGCGGGAGGCCTTCAACGAGGTGCGTCACCATCAACATCGTCATCAACATCATCACCATCATCATCAACATCGTCATCAACATCATCATCATCAACGTCATCATCATCATCATCTTTATCGTCATCGTCAACATCATCATCAACATCGTCATCAACATCATCATCATCAACGTCATCATCATCTTTATCGTCATCGTCAACATCATCATCAACGTCATCATCATCATCAACATCGTCATCATCACCATCATCATCATCATCATCACATCATCATCATCATCAACGTCATCAGGCTCATCATCTTTATCGTCAACATCATCATCAACGTCATCATCTTTATCGTCATCGTCAACATCATCATCAACGTCATATCATCAACATCGTCATCAACATCATCACCATCATCACCATCATCATCAACATGATCATCACCACCATCACCATCACCACCATCATCATCATCACCATCAACAACAACATCATCAACATCATCATCATCACCATCATCATCATCACCATCATCATCACATCGTCATCAACCATCATCATCTTTATCGTCAACATCATCATCAACGTCATCATCCTTTATCGTCATCGTCAACATCATCATCAACGTCATCATCATCAACATCGTCATCAACATCATCACCATCATCACCATCATCATCAACATCATCAACGTCATCAACATCATCATCAACATCATCAACGTCATCATCATCTTTATCGTCATCATCAACATCATCATCAATGTCATCATCATCATCAACATCATCAACGTCATCATCAACATCATCATCGTCATCATCATCAACGTCTATCATCTTTATCGTCATCGTCAACATCATCTTTATCGTCATCGTCAACATCATCATCAACGTCATCATCATCATCATCATCATCTTCATCGTCATCATCATCATCACCATCATCATCAACATCATCATCAACATCATCAACATCATCATCAACATCATCATCGTCATCATCATCAACGTCATCATCTTTATCGTCATCGTCAACATCGTCATCAACCTCATCATCATCAACGTTGTCATCATCATCATCAACGTCATCAACATCATCATCAACGTCATCATCATCATCAACATCATCATCATCAACTATCATCATCATCACCAACATCATCATCAACATCATCATCATCAACATCATGCATCATCACCAACATCATCATCAACATCACCAACATCATCATTCATCAACATCACCAACGTCATCATCAACATCATCAACATCATCATCATCAACATCACCAACATCACCATCATCAAAATATCACTCATCAACATCACCAACATCAACATCACCGTCATCAACATCATCATCATCAACATCACCAACATCACTAACATGAACATGATCATCATCAACATCACCAACATCATCAACATCATCAACATCATCATCATCACCATCACAACATCACCATCATCAAAATCATCATCATCAACATCACCAACTATCAACATCACCGTCTCAACATCATCATCATCAACATCACCAACATCAACATCACTGTCATCAACATCATCATCATCATGTTCATCGTCATCAACATCATCATCAACATCAATGTCATTATGTCTCATCAACATCATCATCAACATTCATCAACATCATCAACGTCATCAACATCATCACCATCATCATCAAACATCATCATCAAAATCAACATCATCAAAATCAACATCATCAAAATCAATGTCATCAACGTCATCATCATCAACGCCCCCCCTCCCTTTCCCCCCACCACCCCCTCCTCTCCCCCCTCCCCACTCCCCCACACCCCTCCCCCCCTCCCCCCACACCCCTCCCCCCTCCCCCTCCCCCCCCCCTCCCTGCCCCCCTCTTCCTCCCCCCTCCCCCCCCTCCCCTCTCTCCCCCCCTCCCTCCCTCCCCCCTCTCCCTCCCCCCCCTCCCCCCACACGCCTCCCCCCTCCCCCCCCTCCCCCCTCTCCCCTCTCCCTCCCCCCTGCCCCCCTTCCCCCTCTTCTCCCCCCTTCCCCCCTCTCCCTGCCCCCTCCCCCCTCCCCCCCTCCACCCTCCCCGCTCCCTCCTCCCGCTCCCCCCCTCCCCCCTTGCCCCTCCCCCCCCACACCCCTCTCCCCACTCTCCTCCCCCCACACCCCTCCCCTCTCGCCCCTCCCCCTATTCCTCCTCCCTCTCTCCCCCTCCCCCTCTCCCCTCCCCCCAGTCGACAGCAACGGGGACGGCGCCATCAGTGAGGTAGAGCTGCGAGAGTCTCTGAGGGCCCTGCTGGGCGAGAGACTCCTCGTGGCAGAGGTGGCCGAGATCGTGGGGGACCTCGACCTCAACGGAGACGGGAGGGTCGACTTCTCTGGTGGGGGTCAAGGGGGGATCAAGGGGGGATCAGGGGGGATCAAGGGGATCAAGGGGGGATCAAGGGGGGATCAAGGGGGGATCAAGGGGGACCTCGACCTCAACGGAGACGGGAGGGTCGACTTCTCTGGTGGGGGTCAAGGGGGATCAAGGGGGGATCAAGGGGGATCAAGGGGGGATCAAGGGGGGATCAAGGGGGATCAAGGGGGGATCAAGGGGGACCTCGACCTCAACGGAGACGGGAGGGTCGACTTCTCTGGTGGGGATCAAGGGGGGATCAAGGGGGATCAAGGGGGGATCAAGGGGGATCAAGGGGGGATCAAGGGGGATCAAGGGGGATCAAGGGGGACCTCGACCTCAACGGAGACGGGAGGGTCGACTTCTCTGGTGGGGGTCCAGGGGGATCAAGGGGGATCAAGGGGGGATCAAGGGGGATCAAGGGGGATTAAGGGGGATCAAGGGGATCAAGGGGGATCAAGGGGGGATCAAGGGGGATCAAGGGGGATCACAGGGGATCAAGGGGGACCTCGACCTCAACCGGAGACGGGAGGGTCGACTTCTCTGGTGGGGGTCAAGGGGGGATCAAGGGGGGATCAAGGGGGATTCAAGGGGGGATCAAGGGGGGATCAAGGGGGGATCAAGGGGGGAATCAAGGGGGACCTCGACCTCAACGGAGACGGGAGGGTCGACTTCTCTGGTGGGGATCAAGGGGGGATCAAGGGGATCAAGGGGGGGATCAAGGGGGATCAAGGGGGATCAAGGGGGATCAAGGGGGATCAAGGGGGACCTCGACCTCAACGGAGACGGGAGGGTCGACTTCTCTGGTGGGGGTCCAGGGGGGATCAAGGGGGATCAAGGGGGGATCAAGGGGGATCAAGGGGGATTAAGGGGGGATCAAGGGGATCAAGGGGGATCAAGGGGGGGATCAAGGGGGATCAAGGGGGGATCACAGGGATCAAGGGGGACCTCGACCTCAACGGAGACGGGAGGGTCGACTTCTCTGGTGGGGGTCAAGGGGGATCAAGGGGGGATCAAGGGGGGATCAAGGGGGATCAAGGGGAGATCACAGGGGGGATTCAAGGGGGGATCAAGGGGGGATCAAGGGGGGTCAAGGGGGACCTCGACCTCAACGGAGACGGGAGGGTCGACTTCTCTGGTGGGAGGTCAAGGGGGATCAAGGGGGGATCAGGGGGGATCAAGGGGGATCAAGGGGGGATCAAGGGGGGATCAAGGGGGGATCAAGGGGGATCAAGGGGGGATCAAGGGGGATCAAGGGGGATCATGGGGGGACCTCGACCTCAACGGAGACGGGAGGGTCGACTTCTCTGGTGGGGGTCCAGGTGGGATCAAGGGGGATCAAGGGGGGATCAAGGGGATCAAGGGGAGATCACAGGGGATCAAGGGGGACCACGACCTCAACGGAGACGGGTAGGGTCGACTTCTCTGGTGGGGATCAAGGGGGGATCAAGGGGGATCAAGGGGGGATCAAGGGGGATCAAGGGGAGATCACAGGGGATCAAGGGGGACCTCGACCTCAACGGAGACGAGGAGGGTCGACTTCTCTGGTGGGGATCAAGGGGGATCAAGGGGGGATCAAGGGGGATCAAGGGGGGATCAAGGGGGGTCAAGGGGGAACCTCGACCTCAACGGAGACGGGAGGGTCGACTTTTCTGGTGGGGATCAAGGGGGGATCAAGGGGGCTCAAGGGGGATCAAGGGGGGATCAAGGGGGATCAAGGGGGATCAAGGGGGACCTCGACCTCAACGGAGACGGGAGGGTCGACTTCTCTGGTGGGGATCAAGGGGGTATCAAGGGGGATCAAGGGGGGATCAAGGGGGGATCAAGAGGGATCAAGGGGGGATCAAGGGGGACCTCGACCTCAACGGAGACGGGGAGGGTCGACTTCTCTGGTGGGGATTCAAGGGGGATCAAGGAGGGGATCAGGGGGGATCAAGGGGGATCAAGGGGTATCAAGGGGGATCAAGGGGGGATCAAGGGGGGTCAAGGGGGACCTCGACCTCAACGGAGACGGGAGGGTTCGACTTCTCTGGTGGGGATCAAGGTGGGATCAAGGGGGATCAAGGGGGGATCAAGGGGGGATCAAGGGGGGATCAAGGGGGACCTCGACCTCAACGGAGACGGGAGGGTCGACTTCTCTGGTGGGGATCAAGGGGGGATCAAGGGGGACCTCGACCTCAACGGAGACGGGAGGGTCGACTTCTCTGGTGGGGATCAAGGGGGATCAAGGGGGATCAAGGGGGGATCAAGGGGGATCAAGGGGGATCAAGGGGGGATCCAGGGGGACCTCGACCTCAACGGAGACGGGAGGGTCGACTTTCTCTGGTGGGGATTCAAGGGGGATCAAGGGGGGGATCAGGGGGGATCAAAGGTGGATCAAGGGGAGATCAAGGGGGATCAAGGGGGGATCAAGGGGGGATCAAGGGGGGTCAAGGGGGACCTCGACCTCAACGGAGACGGAGGGTCGACTTCTCTGGTGGGGGTCAAGGGGATCAAGGGGGGCTCAAGGGGGATCAAGGGGGATCAAGGGGGAATCAAGGGGGATCAAGGGGGGATCAAGGGGGACCTCGACCTCAACGGAGACGGGAGGGTCGACCTTCTCTGGTGGGGATCAAGGGGGATCAAGTGGGATCAAGGGGGATCAAGCGGGATCAAGGGTATCAAGGGGATCAAGGGGGATCAAGGGGACCTCAACGGAGACGGGAGGGTCGACTTCTCTGGTGGGGATCAAGGGGGACCAAGGGGGATCAAGGGGGATCAAGGGGGGATCAAGGGGGACCTTCGACCTCAACGGAGACGGGAGGGTCGACTTCTCTGGTGGGGATCAAGGGGGATCAAGGGGGGATCAGGGGGGATCAAGGGGGGATCAAGGGGGCTCAAGGGGGCTAAAGGGGGCTAAAGGGGGCTAAAGGGGGCTCATGGGGATCAAGGGGGCTCAAGGGGCTCAAGGGGGCTCAAGGGGGCTCAAGGGGGCTCAAGGGGGATCAAGGGGGATCAAGGGGGATCAAGGGGGATCAAGGGGGATCAAGGGGGACCTCGACCTCAACGGAGACGGGAGGGTCGACTTCTCTGGTGGGGATCAAGGGGGATCAAGGGGGGATCAGGGGGGATCAAGGGGGATCAAGGGGAGATCAAGGGGGATCAAGGGGGGATCAAGGGGGGGTCAAGGGGGACCTCGACCTCAACGGAGACGGGAGGGTCGACTTCTCTGGTGGGGGTCAAGGGGGATCAAGGGGGGATCCAGGGGGGATCAAGGGGGATCAAGGGGAGATCACAGGGGGGATCAAGGGGGATCAAGGGGGACCTCGACCTCAACGGAGACGGGAGGGTCGACTTCTCTGGTGGGGATCAAGGGGGGATCAAGGGGGGCTCAAGGGGGGCTCAAGGGGGGATCAAGGGGGGATCAAGGGGGATCAAGGGGGATCAAGGGGAATCAAGGGGAATCAAGGGGAATCAAGGGGGATCAAGGGGGACCTCGACCTCAACGGAGACGGGAGGGTCGACTTCTCTGGTGGGGATCAAGGGGGGATCAAGGGGGGATCAGGGGGGATCAAGGGGGATCAAGGGGATCAAGGGGTATCAAGGGGATCAAGGGGGATCAAGGGGGACCTCAACGGAGACGGGAGGGTCGACTTCTCTGGTGGGGATCAAGGGGGACCAAGGGGGATCAAGGGGGGATCAAGGGGGGATCAAGGGGACCTCAACGGAGACGGGAGGGTCGACTTCTCTGGTGGGGATCAAGGGGGATCAAGGGGGATCAGGGGGGATCAAGGGGGGATCAAGGGGGGATCAATGGGGCTCAAGGGGGCTCAAGGGGGCTCAAGGGGGCTCAAGGGGGCTCATGGGGGATCAAGGGGGCTCAAGGGGGCTCAAGGGGGCTCAAGGGGGATCAAGGGGGATCAAGGGGGATCAAGGGGGACCTCGACCTCAACGGAGACGGGAGGGTCGACTTCTCTGGTGGGGATCAAGGGGGATCAAGGGGGGATCAAGGGGGGATCAAGGGGCTCAAGGGGGCTCAAAGGGGTCACGGGGGGACTAAGGGGGGACTAAGGGGGGACTAAGGGGGACTAAGGGGGGTCACGGGGGGGTCACGGGGGATCAAGGGGGGGTCACGGGGGGCACGGGGGGTCACGGGGGGTCACGGGGGGTGAGACCCTTTGGGGGGAGGGGGAAAGAGGGAGGGGGTGGTGCATGGAGAGACAAAGGCGGCCGGGCGTGTGAGTTGGTGCTGGTCACCCACCCCCTCTGTGTGTGGACACAGTGGCAGCCTTCATATGACACTGCTAGAGGCTACCTGGGGATCTTTGTCTTTGTGTCTATGGGTGCTGCTGCTACTGACAGCACTTGCCCCTACAGCACTGTTAGAGGCTACCTGGGGGAGCTTTGTCTTTGTGCCTATAGGCGCTGCTGCTACTACTGACAGCACTTGCCCCTACAGCACTGCTAGAGGCTACCTGGGGGATCTTTGTGTCTATGGGCGCTGCTGCTGCTGCTACTGACAGCACTTGCCCCTACAGCACTGCTAGAGGCTACCTGGGGGAGCTTTGTCTTTGTGTCTATAGGCGCTGCTGCTACTCACAGCCCTTGCCCCTACAGCACTGCTAGAGGCTACCTGGGGGAGCTTTGTCTTTGTGTCTATAGGCGCTGCTGCTGCTACTGACAGCACTTGCCCCTACAGCACTGTTTGTCTGTGTGTGTGTCTGTGTGTGTCTGTGTGGTGGGGCCTTACCATCAGCCCCACCAAAACTAAGCACCTGCCTGGGTATTTTGTACCATCGGACACTCCACCCCCACAACTCCCGATCGGTGATGGGGCAGTTGTGGAGAGAGTGGAGAGTTTCCCATACCCGGGCAGTGTGCTTATGACCGGCTCCAGTTTAACAGCAGAGGTCTCACTCCGAATCAGTCGAGCGGCAATATCTTTTCATCGGTTGCGTAACGCTGTGTGGAAGCTACCTGGTCTGTCGCTCCGCACTAAGCTTCAGGTCTTCTCGGCCACGGTCATTCCCTCCCGTCTCTACGCTTGCGAAACGTGGACCCCCCTAATGGAACATCTTCGCCGGTTAGTAACATTTAGGCTGGCATGCCTACGATCCATCCTGGGTTTCACCAGGCTGGATTGTGTGAGGAGCTCACAAATCCTTGAAAGATCTGGGCAGGGTCCCATCGGTGAGCTCCTCCGGCAGGCAAGGCTGCGATGGCTGGGTCATGTAGCCCGCATGCCCAGCCACCGCATGCCGAAACAGCTTTTGTTCGGCCGGATCGAGGGGGCTAAACGGGCGCGGCACGGGCTAGAGAAGAGATGGAGTGATGTGGTACAGGAGGACGTGGAGCTGAGTGGACTTGCCGATGACCGGTACCAGCGGTGTCAAGATCGGCCTCTGTGGAGGAGGCTCGTGAAGGACGCTACTGGGCAGTTGGAGGAAGTCGCCCTCCAACAACAACGGAGGGCGGAGGAGCGACGCTCACAACAACGAGCAGAGCGCCGGGTGGCTAAAGCACAGCAGGTTGGCACAGTAGGGGGCACAGGTCGTACATCATCTCAGTCATCTCAGTCAGTAGACCCGTGGCACCTGCTGGGTCTGCCCCGTGACTTCCTGCCCGCGGGCGTTCGACACTTCACGTGGCCTCAAGGTGCACATGGCCTGGCACAAGCGTCGTGGTGACGTCACCGCCACTTAGTGGCGAATGGCGGTTGTTGTTGTTGTGTCTGTGTGTGTGTGTCTGTGTGTTGCAGAATTTGTGAAAATGTTGTCAAAATGAAGAAAAGCATCAGCAGCAGCAGCATCATCATCCTCACCATCACCACAACAACACCACCACCAGCATTATCACCACCACCATCACCACCATCATCATTACCTACACCACCATCACCACCATCATCACCATCACCACCACTACCATCATCACGACCATCACCACCACCACATCACCACCACAATCATCACCACAATCATCACCACCACCATCACTAACAGCATCATTATCACCATCACCACCATCATCATTATTACCATCACCACCATCATCACCGTCACCACCATCACCACCATCACCATTACCACCATTATCATCACCATCACCGCCATCATCACCATCGCCACCATCATCACCGCCACCACCACCATCATAACCACCATCACCATCATCACCACCATCATCACCATCATCACGATCATCACGATCACCACCACCACCATCACCATGATCACCACCATCACCAACACCGCAATCACCACAATCATCACCGCCACCATCATCACCGCCACCACCACCATCATAACCACCACCACCATCACCATCATCTCCACCACCATCATAACCACCACCACCATCACCATCATCACCACCATCATCACCATCATCACGATCATCACGATCACCACCATCACCATGATCACCATCACCACCATCACCAACACCGCAATCATCACCATCGTCACCACCATCATAACCAGCACCACCATCACCACCATCATCACCACCATCACCATCACTATCATCACGATCATCACGATCACCACCACCATCACCATGATCACCACCACCATCACCAACACCGCAATCACCACCATCGTCACCACCACCATCATAACCAACACCATCACCACCACTACCATCATCAACATAACCACCACCACCATTATCACCACCATCATCACCATCATCACCATAATCACGATCACCACCACCACCATCACCATGATCACCATCACCACCATCACCAACATCGCCATCACCACCATCACCAACACCGCCATCACCACCATCATCACAACCACCATCACCACCACCATCACCACCACCATCACCACCATCGTCACCACCACCATCACCACCATCGTCACCAACATCACCACCATCACCACCATCACGATCATCACGATCACCACCACCATCACCATGATCACCACCACCACCATCACCAACACCGCAATCACCATCATCGTCACCACCACCATCATAACCACCACCATCACCACCACTACCATCATCAACATAACCATCACCATCATCACCACCATCATCACCATCATCACCATCATCACGATCATCACGATCACCACCATCACCATGATCACCATCACCACCATCACCATCACCACCATCACCACCATCGTCACCACCACCATCACCACCATCGTCACCAACATCACCATCATCACCACCACCATCACCATCATCACCACCAACACCACCAACATCACCATCGTCACCACCACCATCACCACCATCACCATCATCACGATTATCACGATCACCACCACCATCACCACGATCACCATCACCACCATCACCACCACCACCATCACCACCATCGTCACCACCACCATCACCATCACCATGATCACTATCACCATCACCACCACCACCATCACCACCATCGTCACCATCACCATCACCATGATCACTATCACCATCACCACCATCACCAGCAACACCACCACCACCATCACCACCACCATCACCATCACCACCATCATCACCACCACCATCACCATCATCACCACCACCATCACCACCACCATCACCACCATCACCATCATCACGATCATCACCACCACCATCACCATGATCACTATCACCATCACCACCACCATCACCACCATCATCACCACCACCATCACCATGATCACTATCACCATCACCATCATCACGATCACCATCGTCACCACCACCACCATCTGTAGACGTCAGCTGCTCCCTCGAAGTCACCAACAACGTCACGTGACCCACAGCCGCCACTAGAGGCCACACAGACACAGCACACACACACACAGACACACAGCACACGCACACACAGACACACAGCACACACACACACAGACACACACACAGACACACACACACAGACACACACACAGACACACACACACAGACACACACACACAGACACACACAGCACACACACAGCACACACACACAGACACACTCACACAGACAGACACACACACAGCACACACACACAGCACACACAGACACACACACACAGCACACACACACACAGCACACACACACAGACACAGACACACTCACACACACACAGACACACAGCACACACACACACAGACACACTCACACACACAGACACACACACAGACACACTCACACACACAGACACACACACATACACTCACACACCCACCCACCCACTAATCCACCCACACACCCACCCACTCACCCACACACCGACCCACACACCCACCCACACAACCACCCACTAACCCACCCACACACCCACACAACCACCCACCCAACCCACCCACCCACTCACCCGCACACCCACCCACACAAACACTCACTCACACAGCCACTCACCCACCTCACCCACCCACTCACCCTCCCACCTACCCACACACCCACACAAACACTCACTCACACACCCACCTCACCCACCCACCCACTCACCCACTCACTCACTCACCCACTCACTCACTCACTTACCCACCCACACACTCACTCACGTACCCACTCACCCACCCACACACTCACCCACTCACTCACTCACCCACACACTCACCCATCCACCCACACACTCACCATCCACCCACCCACCCACTCACCCACCCACCCATCACTTACTCACTCACCCACCCACCCACTCACTCACCCACCCACCCACTCACTCACCCACTCAATCATCCACCCACTCACTCACTCACCCACCCACTCACCCACTCACTCACTCACCCCACCCACTCACTCACCCACCCACTCACCCACCCACCCACCCACTCACTCACCCACCCACTCACTCACTCACCCACCCCACTCACTCACTCATTCACCCACCCACCCACCCACTCACTCACTCACCCACCCATCACTCACTCACTCACCCACCCACTCACCCACTCACTCACCCACCCACCCACTCACTCACCCACCCACCCACTCACTCACTCACCCACCCACTCACCCACTCACCTACCCATCACCCACCCACTCATCCACCCACCCACTCACTAACTCACTCACTCACCCACCCACCCACCCACTCACCCACCCACTCACTCACTCACTCACCCACCCACCCACTCACTCACTCACCCACCCACTCACTCATCCACTCACTCACCCACCCACCCACACACATATCCACCCACTCACTCACTCACCCACCCACCCACCCACTCACTCACCCACCCACTCACTCACTCACCCACCCACCCACCCACTCACCCACTCACCCCACCCACTCACTCACTCACCCACCCACCCACCCACTCACCCACTCACTCACTCACCCACCCACCCACTCACTCACCCACCCACCCACCCACTCACTCACTCACCCACCCACTCACCCACTCACCTACCCACTCACCACCCACTCATCCACCCACTCACTAACTCACTCACTCACCCACCCACCCACTCACCCACCCACCCACTCACTCACTCACTCACCCACCCACCCCACTCACTCACTCACCCACCCACTCACTCATCCACTCACTCACCCACCCACCCACACACATATCCACCCACTCACTCACTCACCCACCCACCCACTCACTCACCCACCCACTCACTCACTCACTCACCCACCCACCCACTCACCCACTCACCCACCCACTCACTCACCCACCCACTCACTCACCCACCCACCCACCCACTCACCCACCCACTCACTCACTCACTCACCCACCCACTCACCCACTCACCCACCCACTCACCCACTCACTCACTCACTCACCCACTCACCCACTCACTCACTCACCCACCCACTCACTCATCCACTCACTCACCCACCCACCCACACACATATCCACCCACTCACTCACTCACCCACCCACCCACCCACTCACTCACCCACCCACTCACTCACTCACCCACCCACCCACCCACTCACCCACTCACCCACCCACTCACTCACTCACCCACCCACCCACCCACTCACCCACTCACTCACTCACCCACCCACCCACTCACTCACCCACCCACCCACCCACTCACTCACTCACCCACCCACTCACCCACTCACCTACCCACTCACCCACCCACTCATCCACCCACTCACTAACTCACTCACTCACCCACCCACCCACTCACCCACCCACCCACTCACTCACTCACTCACCCACCCACCCACTCACTCACTCACCCACCCACTCACTCATCCACTCACTCACCCACCCACCCACACACATATCCACCCACTCACTCACTCACCCACCCACCCACTCACTCACCCACCCACTCACTCACTCACTCACCCACCCACCCACTCACCCACTCACCCACCCACTCACTCACCCACCCACTCACTCACCCCACCCACCCACCCACTCACCCACCCACTCACTCACTCACTCACCCACCCACTCACCCACTCACCCACCCACTCACCCACTCACTCACTCACTCACCCACTCACCCACTCACCCACCCACTCACTCGCTCACCCACCCAACCACCCACTCACTCACTCACTCACCCACCCACCCACTCACCCACCCACCCACCCACTCACTCACTCACCCACCCGCTCACCCACTCACCCAACCACTCACTCAGCCACCCACACACTCACTCACTCACCCACCCACTCACCCACCCACCCACTCACTCACCCACCCACTCACTCACCCACCACCCACTCACCTACCCACCCACCCACTCACCTACCCACCCACTCACCTACCCACCCACGCACCCACCCACCCACTCACTCACCCACCCACCCACTCACTCACCCACTCACCCACTCACCCACTCACTCACCCACTCCCTCACCCACTCACCCGCCCACTCACCCACTCACACACACACTCACACACTCACTCACTCACCCACTCACTCACTCACCCGCTCACCCACTCACTCACTCACCCACTCACTCACTCACCCACTCACTCACTCACCCACCCACCCACTCACTCACCCACTCACCCACTCACCCACTCACTCACCCACTCACTCACCCACTCACCCACCCACTCACCCACTCACACACACACTCACACACTCACTCACTCACCCACTCACCCACTCACTCACTCACCCGCTCACCCACTCACTCACTCATTCACCCACTCACTTACTCACCCACCCACTCACTCACCCACTCACTCACCTACCCACCCACTCACCTACCCACGCACTCACCCACCCACCCACTCACTCACTCACCCACTCACTCACTCACTCACCCACTCACCCACTCACTCACTCACCCACCAACTTACTCACTCACCCACTCACTCACTCACCCACTCACCCACCCACTCACTCACTCATCCACCCACTCACTCACCCACTCACTCACCACTCACTCACTCACTCACCCACTCACTCACTCACTCACCCACTCACCCACTCACTCACTCAACCACTCACTCATTCACCCACTCACCCACTCACTCACTCACCCACTCACTCACCCACTCACCCACTCACCCACCCACTCACTCACCCACTTACTCACTCACCCACCCACTCACTCACTCACTCACCCACTCACCCACTCACTCACCCACCCACTCACCCACTCACTCACTCACACAGTCACTCACCCACTCACTCACTCACTCACCCACTCACCACTCACTCACCCACCCACTCACTCACACAGTCACTCACCCACTCACTCACTCACACACTCACCCACTCACTCACCCACCCACTCACACACCCACTCACACAATCACCCACTCACTCACTCACCCACCCACTCACACACCCACTCACACACTCACCCACTCACTTACTCACTCACCCACTCACTCACTCACCCTCTCACTCACCCACTCACCCACTCACCCACTCACTCACTCACCCACTCACTCACCCACCCACTCACACACCCACTCACACACTCACCCACTCACTCACTCACCCACCCACTCACACACCCACTCACACACTCACCCACTCACTCACCCACCCACTCACTCACTCACCCACTCACCCACTCACTCACCCACCCACTCACCCACCCACTCACTCATACAGTCACTCACCCACTCACTCACTCACACACTCACCTACTCACTCACCCACCCACTCACACACCCACTCACACACTCACTCACCCACCCACTCACTCACACAGTCACTCACCCACCGACTCACTCACCCACTCACCCACTCACTCACTCACCCACTCACTCACTCACACACTCACCCACTCACTCACTCACCCACCCACTCACACACCCACTCACACACTCACCCACTCACTCACTCACCCACCCACTCACTCACTCATCCACCCACTCACTCACCCACTCACTCACCCACTCACTCACTCACTCACCCACTCACTCACTCACTCACCCACTCACCCACTCACTCACTCAACCACTCACTCACTCACCCACTCACCCACTCACTCACTCACCCACTCACTCACCCACTCACCCACTCACCCACCCACTCACTCACCCACTTACTCACTCACCCACCCACTCACTCACTCACCCACTCACCCACTCACTCACCCACCCACTCACCCACCCACTCACCCACCCACTCACTCATACAGTCACTCACCCACTCACTCACTCACCCATTCACTCACTCACCCACTCACTCACTCACCCAGCCTACTGCTGTGTTAATAATAAAACCTCTCCTGGTCCATAACAATGGAGTCGTGGTCTCGTGCTTGCTCGACTGACTTCGGTTTATGCAAATTTCCAGACAAAGCTCCCCCAGGTAGCCTCTAGAAGTGCTGTAGGGGCAAGTGCTGTGAGTAGCAGCAGCGCCTATAGGCACACAGACAAAGCTCCCCCGGGTAGCCTCTAGCAGTGCTGTAGGGGCAAGTGCTGTCAAAAGCAGCGAGTAGCAGCGTCTTTGAAGGTCGCCACTGTGGACACACACAGAGGGGGTGGGTGGCCAGGACTACTCACACGCCCGGCCGCCTTTGTCTCTCCCCCAGTGTCACACACACACACAGACACACACACACAGACACACACACTCACCCACCCATTCATTCACCCACCCACCCATTCACTCACTCACCCACTCACTCATTCACCCACCCATTCACTCACTCACCCACCCATTCACTCACTCACCCACCCACCCATTCACTCACCCACCCATTCACTCACCCACCCACCCACTCACCCACTCACTCATCCACCCACTCACTCATCCACACATTCACTCACTCACCCATTCACTCACCCACTCACCCATTCACTCACTCACTCATCCACACATTCACTCACTCACCCATTCACTCACCCACTCACCCATTCACTCACTCACCCACTCACTCATCCAGTGAATGGGTGGGTGGGTGAGTGAATTGGTGAGTGAGTAAATGAATGGGTGAATGGGTGAATGAGTGAATGGGTGAGTGAGTAAATGAATGTGTGAATTGGTGAATGAGTGAATGGGTGGGTGAGTGAGTAAATGAATTGGTGAGTGGGTGAATGAGTGAATGGGTGAGTGAGTGAGTGAACGTGTGGGTGGGTGGTTGGGTGAATGAGTGAATGTGTGAGCGAATGAATGAATGCGTGCGTGTGTGTGTGTGAGTGGCACTAGGGGATACAAAGGCAGCCGGGCGTGGTGCTGGCCACCCACCCCCTTTGTGAGTGCCTCAGATCCGGCGTTCATAGGCGCTCGCTAACCACAATTGCCCCTAAGTCTAAAGCAATATGGGGGAGCTTTAGTCTGGCTCTGTGAGCCTCATTCATTTGCACTGAACCCTATGGGAGCCTTAGTCTGGCTCTATGAGCCTCAGAGATTAACACTGAACCCTATGGGAGTCTCAGTCTGGCTCTGTGAGCCTCAGAGATTAACACTGAACCCTATGGGAGCCTTAGTCTGGCTCTGTGAGCCTCAGAGATTAACACTGAACCCTATGGGAGCCTTAGTCTGGCTCTGTGAGTCTCAGTGATTAACACTGAACCCTATGGGAGCCTTAGTCTGGCTCTGTGAGCCTCAGTGATTCAACACTGAACCCTGTGGGAGCCTTAGTCTGGCTCTGTGAGTCTCAGTGATTAACACTGAACCCTATGGGAGCCACAGTCTGGCTCTGTGAGCCTCAGTGATTAACACTGAACCCTATGGGAGCCTTAGTCTGGCTCTGTGAGTCTCAGTGATTAACACTGAACCCTGTGGGAGCCTTAGTCTGGCTCTGTGAGCCTCAGCGATTAACACCGAACCCTGTGGGAGCCTTAGTCGGGCTCTGTGAGCCTCAGTGATTAACACTGAACCCTATGGGAGTGAGCCTTAGTCTGGCTCTGTGAGCCTCAGTGATTAACACTGAACCCTATGGGAGTGAGCCTTAGTCTGGCTATGTGAGCCTCAGTGATTAACACTGAACCCTATGGGAGTGAGCCTTAGTCTGGCTCTGTGAGCCTCAGTGATTAACACTGAACCCTATGGGAGTGAGCCTTAGTCTGGCTCTGTGAGCCTCACCGATTAACACTGAACCCTATGGGAGTGAGCCTTAGTCTGGCTCTGTGAGCATCAGTGATTAACACTGAACCCTATGGGAGTGAGCCTTAGTCTGGCTCTGTGAGCCTCAGTGATTAACACTGAACCCTATGGGAGTGAGCCTTAGTCTGGCTCTGTGAGCCTCAGTGATTAACACTGAACCCTATGGGAGTGAGCCTTAGTCTGGCTCTGTGAGCCTCAGCGATTAACACTGAACCCTGTGGGAGTGAGCCTTAGTCTGGCTCTGTGAGCATCAGTGATTAACACTGAACCCTGTGGGAGTGAGCCTTAGTCTGGCTCTGTGAGCCTCAGCGATTAACACTGAACCCTATGGGAGTGAGCCTTAGTCTGGCTCTGTGAGCCTCACCGATTAACACTGAACCCTATGGGAGTGAGCCTTAGTCTGGCTCTGTGAGCCTCAGCGATTAACACTGAACCCTGTGGGAGTGAGCCTTAGTCTGGCTCTGTGAGCCTCAGTGATTAACACTGAACCCTGTGGGAGTGAGCCTTAGTCTGGCTCTGTGAGCCTCAGCGATTAACACTGAACCCTATGGGAGTGAGCCTCAGTGAGCCTCAGTGTGGCTCAGCCAATCTTTGCACCGTGTCATCCTCAGGCAACGCCCTTTAAGCCGCAGCGGCATGGTTTGCTTCCGGGTCTCTCTGCCATCGGTTTGTGTCTCCGTGTGCTCCGTGTGTGTGTCTGTGTGTCTCTCTCTCTGTGTCTCTCTCTGTGTGCCACGTGTGTCTCTCTGTGTGTCTCTCTGTGTGTCTCTCTGACCTCCGTGTGTGTCTCTCTCTCTGTGTGTGCCACGTGTCTCTCTGCGTCTCTCTCTCTGCGTGCTCCGTGTGTGTCTTTCTCTACCCTCGGTGTGTGTCTATCTGCCCTCTGTGTGTCTCTCTCTCTCTGTGTCTCTCTCTCTCTCTGTGTCTCTCTACGTGGGTCTCTGGGTCGCCGTGCCGTGAGTAATCCCATCACGCGCTCAGCAACACACGCACACAGCCACACACAACCATAGCCACACACACACACAGCCACACACACACAGCCACACACAACCATAGCCACACACACACACAGCCACACACACACAGCCACACACACACACAGCCACACACACACACAGCCACACACACATCCACACACACACACACACAGCCACACCCACATACACACACACACAGCCACACCCACATACACACAGCCACACACACCACACACACATACACAGCCACACACAACCACACACACAGCCACACACAACCATACACACACAGCCACACAACCACACACACACCACGCACACAGCCACACACAACCACACACACCACACAGCCACACCCACATACATACACACACAACCACACACACAGCCACACACACAGCCATAAACACAACCACACACACAGCCACACCCACATACATACACACACACAACCACACACACACAGCCATACATACACACACACAGCCACACACACACACACAGCCACACACACACACAGCCACACACACACACAGCCACACACACACACAGCCACACACACACACAGCCACACACACACACAGCCACACACACACACAGCCACACACACACACAGCCACACACACACAGCCACACACACACAGCCACACCCACACAGCCACACCCACATACATACACACCACACACACAGCCATACATACACACACAGCCACACCCACATAAATACACACACACCCACACACGCACCTTTAGAGGCTACCTGGGGGAGCTTTCTCTTGTGTGTGGTGAGTAAGTGAATTAATGGGTGAGTGAGTGAATGGGTGAGTGTGTGAGTGAATGGGTGAGTGAGTGAGTGAATGGGTGAGTGAGTGAATGGGTGAGTGAGTTAATGGGTGAGTGAGTGAATGGGTGGGTGAGTGAGTCAGTGTGTGAGTGAATGGGTGGGTGGGTGAGTGAGTGGATGGGTGAGTGAGTGAATGGGTGAGTGAGTGAATGGCTGGGTGAGTGAGTCAGTGTGTGAGTGAATGGGTGGGTGAGTGAGTCAGTCAGTGTGTAAATGAATGGGTGGGTGGGTGAGTGAGTCAGTGTGTGAGTGAATGGGTGGGTGGGTGAGTCAGTCAGTGTGTGAGTGAATGGGTGGGAGGGTGAGTGAGTGAGTGGATGGGTGAGTGAGTGGATGGGTGAGTGAGTGAATGGGTGAGTGAGTGAATGGCTGGGCGAGTAAGTCAGTGTGTGAGTGAATGGGTGGGTGAGTGAGTCAGTCAGTGTGTAAATGAATGGGTGGGTGGGTGAGTGAGTCAGTGTGTGAGTGAATGGGTGGGTGGCTGAGTGAGTGAGTGGGTGAGTGAGTGAATGGATGAGTGAGTGGATGGGTGGGTGGGTGAATGAATGGGTGAGTGAATGGGTGGGTGAGTGAATGGGTGAATCTGTGAGTGAATGGGTGGGTGAGTGAGTCAGTGTGTGAGTGAATGGGTGGGTGGGTGAGTGAATGGATGAGTGAGTGGGTGGGTGTGTGAGTGAATGGGTGGGTGGGTGAGTGAGTGAGTCAGTGTGTGAGTGAATGGGTGGGTGCGTGAGTCATTGTGTGAGTGAATGGGTCGGTGGGTGAGTGAATGGGTGAGTGCGTGAGTGAATGGGTGGGTGGGTGAGTGAGTGAATGGCTGAGTGAATGGGTGGGTGGGTGAGTGAGTCAGTGTGAGTGAATGGGTGGGTGGGTGAGTGAATGGGTGAGTGCGTGAGTGAATGGGTGGGTGAGTGAGTGAATGGGTGAGTGAATGGGTGGGTGAGTGAGTGAATGGGTGAGTGAATGGGTGGGTGGGTGAGTCAGTGTGAGTGAATGGGTGGGTGGGTGAGTGAATGGGTGAGTGAATGGGTGGGTGAGTGAGTGAATGGGTGAGTGAATGGGTGGGTGGGTGAGTGAGTCAGTGTGAGTGAATGGGTGGGTGGGTGTGTCTGTGTGTGTGACACTTCATAGGCGCTGCTCGCTAACAGCACTTTCCCCTACAGTCTGTTACAGGCTACACGGGGGATCTTTGTACAATAGCCAGCACTTGCCCCTACAGCCCTGCTAGAGGCTACCTGGGGGAGCTGTGTCTCTTGAGTGTGTACAATAGCCAGCACTTGCCCCTACAGCCCTGCTAGAGGCTACTTGGGGTAGCTGTATCTCTGAGTGTGTATATACAATAATGAGCACTTGCCCCTACAGCCCAGCTAGAGGCTACAAGGGGCAGCTTTGTCTGTGTGTGTGTGGTACTTTGTACGTCTATAACTTGGTGATAAGGAGCCGTATGCAGTGTTTAAGAGAGTTTGTCGTCTTAAAGGGACACGTGCCGATTCTTTGTTAAGATAGTGAGAGTCGTCTTAAAGGGACACTGTGCTCCACCACCCCTATTTTGGTGACCCCCCTCACCTTAACATGGCTGGCTCACAGTGTAGCTTTAAGAGATGTTCACTATTCTAGATTTGAAGCTTTCGTGACTTGCAAGGATCCATACTCCTTTGGTTCTAGTTGGTACAGTCGCGTGGGTGAATACAAAAATAAAACAACAACAAATCACGACGTTTCGGCCACAGCACAAGTGGCCGTCATCAGGTGAAGGGACCGGACTGTCCAGAGGACAGCGTTGGAGTGAAAACAGCCAAGGCCAGGTCGCGTCCTTTAAGCTGTGTGGGAGGTAAACAGAAAACCCATTTTCTTTGGTTCTTTCGGTAAAGTCACCACGTAGAATGAGAATAAAATAATAAATTGATAAAATAAAATAACACAATAATATTCTCACGACGTTTCGGCCACAACACAAGCGCGGCCTTCATCAGGTGAAGGGACGAGACTGTCTGGTAGGACAGCGCTGGAGTGAAAGAGCCACGTTCAGATCACGACCTTTAAGCTGTGTGAGAGGAAACAAAGCGCCTTGACAAAGGAATTAGCATAGAATTTAGCATTGAAATGGCCGAGTGATTAGCTTGTGACTGGTCACAGAAATAGCTATGTTAAAAGTTAAAGTATACACATCCGCAGAGGCACCCCTTGATAAAGGAATTAGCATAGAATTTAGCATTGAAATAGCTAAGTTAAAGCATACACATCCGCAGAGGCACCCCTTGACAAAGGAATTAGCATAGAATTTAGCATTGAAATAGCTGAGTGATTAGCTTGTAACTGGTCACAGAAATAGCTACGTTAAAGTCAGAGCATACACATTCACCGAGGCACTTAGTACAAATGCTACATTCTATGCTAATTCCTTTGTCAAGGGGTGCCTCTGCAGATGTGTATGCTTTAACTTAGCTATTTCAATGCTAAATTCTATGCTAATTCCTTTGTCAAGGGGTGCCTCTGCGGATGTGTATACTTTAACTTTTAACATAACTATTTCTGTGACCAGTCACAAGCTAATCACTCAGCCATTTCAATGCTAAATTATATGCTAATTCCTTTGTCAAGGCGCTTTGTTTCTTCTGACAGCTTAAAGTTCGTGATCTGAGCGTGGCTTTTTTCACTCCAGCGCTGTCCTACCAGACAGTCTCGTCCCTTCACCTGATGAAGGCCGCGCTTGTGTTGTGGCCGAAACGTCGTGAGAATATTATTGTGTACATTTTATTTTATCAATTTATTATTTTATTCTCATTCTACGTGGTGACTTTACCGAAAGAACCAAAGAAGATGAATCATTGATTGCAGTCACGAAAGCTTTAAATCGTAAGAGGGGGTGGTGTGAAGGGGAAAATAAGCAGCTGTGAAAGTTTGGGATGCCACTACTTGAAAAAAAATATTACTGGTACTATTGGAAAATTTCGTTTTAATGTTTTGGTTTGATTTAGAACATCTTTCCAACGATTGCTTAGTCTGAAACCATCCTCTCGGTTGAACTCGTGTCCGTGTTTGTCAATCTGAATTGCCTACGTGACTTTACCGAATAGAACCAAAGATGTTAGCTACCTCGCCTGGTACGCAGGAGGTCGTGGGTTCGATCCCACACCCTGACGATTTACTGCTGCTGCTGCTTTCTATTTGGAGTCTGCGTCTCTCTCTCTTTCCGTGGTGAGATGTTAACTACCTTGTGGGCGAGAAGTCTCTATACCCCCAATCTTGTAACAACACATTGGTGCTGCGGTTGAAAGGGTATAGGGACTTCTCGCCCAGGTGGACGAGAAGTCCCTATACCCCCAATCTTGTAACAACACATTGGGACTGCGGTTGAAAGGGTATAGGGACTTCTCGCCCAGGTGGACGAGAAGTCCCTATACCCCCAATCTTGTAATAACACATTGGTGCTGCGGTTGAAAGGGTATAGGGACTTTCCGCCCACGTATTCCGGTTTGAACTGGCTCCATATGGTGGTGACGCACCTGCTGCTCTCCTGTCAATCAATACAAACAAATGATGAGGGTGGGCGGGAAGTCCCTATACCCCCAATCTTGTAATAACACATTGGGACTGCGGTTGAAAGGGTATAGGGACTTCTCGCCCAGGTGGACGAGAAGTCCCTATACCCCCAATCTTGTAATAACACATTGGTGCTGCGGTTGAAAGGGTATAGGGACTTCCCGCCCACGTATTCCGGTTTGAACTGGCTCCATATGGTGGTGACGCACCTGCTGCTCGCCTGTCAATCAATACAAACAAATGATGAGGGTGGGCGGGAAGTCTCTATACCCCCATTCTAGTAATAACACATTGGGACTACGGTTGAAAGGGTATAGGGACTTCCCGCCCAGGTGGACGAGAAGTCCCTATACCCCCAATCTTGTAATAACACATTGGGACTGCGGTTGAAAGGGTATAGGGACTTCTCGCCCAGGTGGACGAGAAGTCCCTATACCCCCAATCTTGTAATAACACATTGGTGCTGCGGTTGAAAGGGTATAGGGACTTCCCGCCCACGTATTCCGGTTTGAACTGGCTCCATATGGTGGTGACGCACCTGCTGCTCTCCTGTCAATCAATACAAACAAATAATAAGGGTGGGCGGGAAGTCCATATACCCCATTCGAGTAATAACACATTGGGACTACGGTTGAAAGGGTATAGGGACTTCTCGCCCAGGTGGGCGGGAAGTCCCTATACCCCCATTAGAGTAATAACACATTGGGACTACGGTTGAAAGGGTATAGGGACTTCTCGCCCAGGTGGGCGAGAAGTCCCTATACCCCCAATCTTGTAATAACACATTGGGACTACGGTTGAAAGGGTATAGGGACTTTCCGCCCACGTATTCCGGTTTGAACTGGCTCCATATGGTGGTGACGCACCTGCTGCGCGCCTGTCAATCAATACAAACAACTAATGAGGGTGGGCGGGAAGTCCCTATACCCTTGTCGCTATGTAACTATGGGACGCGTGGCTCTGAAGGGTATATGGACTTTCCGCCCACTTTCCCACTGTATCTCTGTGGGTCTCTATGTATCTCTGTGTGTCTCTGTGTATCTCTATGGGTCTCTATGTATCTCTATGGGTCTCTGTATCCCTGTGTGTCTCTGTGTATCTCTATGGGACTCTATCTCTATGGGTATCTATGCATCTCTATGGGTCTCTATGTATCTCTGTGGGTCTCTATGTATCTCTATGGGTCTCTATGTATCTTTGTGGGTCTCTATGTATCTCTGTGTGTCTCTGTGTATCTCTGGGTCTCTATCTCTATGGGTCTCTATGTATCTCTATGGGTCTCTATGTATCTCTATGGGTCTATATGTATCTCTATGGGTCTCTGTGTATCTCTATGGGTCTCTATCTCTATGGGTCTCTATGTATCTCTATGGGTCTCCATGTATGTCTATGGGTCTCTATGCATCTCTGTGGGTCTCTATGTATCTCTATGGGTCTCCATGTATCTCTATGGGTCTCTATGCATCTCTGTGGGTCTCTATGCATCTCTGTGGGTCTCTATGTATCTCTATGGGTCTCCATGTATCTCCATGCAGCTCCCCCAGGTAGCCTCTAGAAGTGCTGTAGGGGCAAGTGCTGTCAGTAGCAGCAGCGCCCATAAACACAAAGACAAAGCTCCCCCAGGTAGCCTCTTGCAGTGCTGTAGGGGCAAGTGCTGTCAGTAGCAGCAGCGCCCATAGACACAAAGACAAAGCTCCCCCAGGTATCCTCTAGCAGTGCTGTAGGGGCAAGGGCTGTCAGTAGTAGCAGCGCCTATAGACACAAAGACAAAGATCCCCCAGGTAGCCTCTAGCAGTGCTGTAGGGGCAAGTGCTGTCAGTAGTAGCAGCAGCGCCCATAGACACAAAGACAAAGCTCCCCCAGGTAGCCTCTAGCAGTGCTGTAGGGGCAAGTGCTGTCAGTAGTAGCAGCAGCGCCCATAGACACAAAGACAAAGCTCCCCCAGGTAGCCTCTAGCAGTGTCTATGAAGGCTGCCACTGTGTCCACACACAGAGGGGGTGGGTGACCAGCACCACTCACACGCCCGGCCGCCTTTGTCTCTCCATGCACCACCCCCTCCCCCCACTGCTCCCCGTGTGTCAGTGAGTAGTGTATAGTGTAGTGTATATAGTGTAGTGTATTGTAGTGTGTGTAGTGTATAGTGTAGTGTATAGTGTAGTGTATTGTAGTGTATAGTGTAGTGTATATAGTGTAGTGTATTGTAGTGTATAGTGTAGTAGTGTATTGTGTAGTGTATAGTGTAGTGTATTGTAGTGTATAGTGTAGTAGTGTATAGTGTAGTGTATTGTAGTGTATAGTGTAGTGTATAGTAATGTATAGTAGTGTATAGTGTAGTGTATTGTAGTGTATAGTGTAGTGTATATAGTGTAGTGTATAGTGTAGTGTATAGTAATGTATAGTAGTGTATAGTGTAGTGTGTATAGTGTATAGTGTAGTGTATTGTAGTGTATAGTGTAGTGTATATAGTGTAGTGTATTGTAGTGTATAGTGTAGTAGTGTATAGTGTAGTGTATTGTGTAGTGAAGTGTATAGTGTAGTGTATTGTAGTGTATAGTGTAGTAGTGTATATTGTAGTGTATAGTGTAGTGTATAGTAATGTATAGTAGTGTATAGTGTAGTGTATAGTGTAGTGTATTGTAGTGTATAGTGTAGTGTATAGTAATGTATAGTAGTGTATAGTGTGGTGTATAGTGTAGTGTATTGTAGTGTATAGTGTAGTGTGTATAGTGTATAGTGTAGTGTATAGTGTAGTGTATTGTAGTGTATAGTGTAGTGTATATAGTGTAGTGTATTGTAGTGTATAGTGTAGTGTATAGTAATGTATAGTAGTGTATAGTGTAGTGTATTGTAGTGTATAGTGTAGTGTGTATAGTGTAGTGTATAGTTTAGTGTATTGTAGTGTATAGTGTAGTGTATATAGTGTAGTGTATTGAAGTGTATAGTGTAGTGTGTATAGTGTATAGTGTAGTGTATAGTGTAGTGTATAGTAGTGTTTAGTGTAGTGTATAGTAATGTATAGTAGTGTATAGTGTGTTGTGTATAATGTATAGTGTAGTGTGCATAGTGTAGTGTGTATAGGGTAGTGTATTGTAGTGTATAGTGTAGTGTGTAGTGTAAAGTGTAGTGTATAGTGTAGTGTATAGTAGTGTATAGTGTAGTATATAGTAGTGTATAGTGTAGTGTATAGTAGTGTATAGTGTAGTATATAGTGGTGTATAGTGTAGTGTGTAGTGTATAGTGTAGTGTATAGTAGTGTATAGTAGTGTGTAGTGTAGTGTATAGTTTAGTGTGTATAGTGTAGTGTATAGTGTAGTGTATAGTGTAGTGTATAGTAGTGTATAGTGTAATGTGTAGTGTATAGTGTAGTATATAGTGTAGTGTAGTGTATAGTGTAGTGTGTAGTGTATAGTATAGTGTATATATTAGTGTATAGTGTAGTGTATATTGTTGTGTATTGTTAACAGCACTTGCCCCTACAGCCCTGCTAGAGGCTACACGAGGCAGCTTTGTCTTTACACAACTGGTTCCGCCAGTTTAGAAGGTGCAGCTCTGTTAGCACAGGCGTGGTGATTGTGCGTGGTGAGTCTGTGGGTCTCTGTGTGAGTCTGTGGGTCTCTGTGTGAGTCTGTGGGTCTCTGTGTGGGTCTGTGGGTCTCTGTGTGAGTCTGTGGCTCTCTGTGTGGTGAGTCTGTGGGTCTCTGTGTGAGCCTGTGGGTCTCTGTGTGGTGAGTCTGTGGGTCTCTGTGTGGGTCTGTGGGTCTCTGTGTGGGTCTGTGGGTCTCTGTGTGGTGAGTATGTGGGTCCCTGTGTGAGTGAGTCTGTGGGTCTCTGTGTGGGTGAGTCTATGGGTCTCTGTGTGAGTGAGTCTATGGGTCTCTGTGTGAGTGAGTTTATGGGTCTCTGTGTGAGTGAGTCTGTGGGTCTCTGTGTGGGTCTGTGGGTCTCTGTGTGAGGTAGTCTGTGGGTCTCTGTGTTAGTGAGTCTATGGGTCTCTGTGTGAGTGAGTCTTGATCTCTGTGTGGTGAGTCTGTGGGTCTGTGTGGGTCTGTGGGTCTGTGTATGGTAAGTATGTGGGTCTCTGTGTGAGTGAGTCTGTGGGTCTCTGTGTGGTGAGTCTGTGGGTATCTGTGTGGTGAATCTGTGGGTGTCTGCGTGGTGAGTCTGTGGGTATCTGCGTGGTGAGTCTGTGGGTCTCTGTGTGATTCTGTGCGTCTGTGTGTGAGTGAGTCTATGGCTCTCTGTGTGAGTGAGTCTGTGGGTATCTGTGTGAGTGAGTCTGTGGGTATCTGTGTGAGTGAGTCTATGGGTCTCTGTGTGAGTCTATGGGTCTCTGTGTGGTGAGTCTATGGGTCTCTGTGTGGTGAGTCTGTGGGGTATCTGTGTTAGTCTGTGGGTCTGTGTGAGTGAGTCTATGGGTCTCTGTGTGAGTCTATGGGTCTCTGTGTGGTGAGTCTATGGGTCTCTGTGTGGTGAGTCTGTGGGGTATCTGTGTGAGTCTGTGGGTCTGTGTGTGAGTGAGTCTGTGGGTCTCTGTGTGAGTCTGTGCGTCTGTGTGTGAGTGAGTCTATGGCTCTCTGTGTGACTGAGTCTGTGGGTATCTGTGTGAGTGAGTCTGTGGGTCTCTGTGTGAGTGAGTCTGTGGGTCTGTGTGAGTTAGTCTGTGGGTCTCTGTGTGAGTCTGTGGGTCTGTGTGTGAGTGAGTCTATGGCTCTCTGTGTGAGTGAGTCTGTGGGTATCTGTGTGAGTGAGTCTGTGGGTCTCTGTGTGAGTGAGTCTGTGGGTCTGTGTGAGTGAGTCTATGGGTCTCTGTGTGAGTCTATGGGTCTCTGTGTGGTGAGTCTATGGGTCTCTGTGTGGTGAGCCTGTGGGGTATCTGTGTGAGTCTGTGGGTCTGTGTGAGTGAGTCTATGGGTCTCTGTGTGAGTCTATGGGTCTCTGTGTGGTGAGTCTATGGGTCTCTGTGTGGTGAGTCTGTGGGGTATCTGTGTGAGTCTGTGGGTCTGTGTGTGAGTGAGTCTGTGGGTCTCTGTGTCGTGATTCCGTGTTGCTATGGGTCTCTGTGTGGTGTGTTTGTGTTGCTATGGGTTTCTGTGTGAGTTAGTCTGTGTGTCTCTGTGTGGTGAGTCTGCGTGGTGAGTCTGTGGATCTCTGTGTGAGTCTGTGGGTCTCTGTGTGGTGTATCTGCATGGTGAGTCTGTGTGTCTCTGTGTGGTGCGTCTGTGGGTCTCTGTGTGGTGAGTCTGTGGGTCCCTGTGTGGTGTATCTGCATGGTGAGTCTGTGTGTCTCTATGTGGTGAGTCTGTGTGTCTCTGTGTGGTGAGTCTGTGGGTCTCTGTGTGGTGAGTCTGTAGGTCTCAGTGTGGTGAGTCTGTAGGTATCTGTGTGAGTGAGTCTGTGGGCCTCTGTTTGAGTGAGTCTGTGGGTCTCTGTGTGAGTCTGTGGGTCTCTGTGTGAGTCTGTGGGTCTCTGTGTGAGTCTGTGGGTCTCTGTGTGAGTCTGTGGGTCTCTGTGTATGGTGAGTCTATGGGTCTCTGTGTGAGTGAGTCTATGGGTCTCTGTGTGAGTGCGTCTATGGGTCTCTGTGTGAGTGAGTCTATGGGTCTCTGTGTGAGTGAGTCTATGGGTCTCTGTGTGAGTGAGTATATGGGTCTCTGTGTGAGTGAGTCTATGGGTCTCTGTGTGAGTGAGTCTATGGGTCTCTGTGTGTGGTGAGTCTATGGGTCTCTGTGTGAGTGAGTCTATGGGTCTCTGTGAGTGAGTCTATGGGTCTCTGTGTGAGTGAGTCTATGGGTCTCTGTGTGAGTGGAACTATGGCTCTCTGTGTGAGTGAGTCTATGGGTCTCTGTGTGAGTGAGTCTATGGGTCTCTGTGTGAGTGCGTCTATGGGTCTCTGTGTGAGTGAGTCTATGGGTCTCTGTGTGAGTGAGTCTATGGGTCTCTGTGTGAGTGAGTATATGGGTCTCTGTGTGAGTGAGTCTATGGGTCTCTGTGTGAGTGAGTCTATGGGTCTCTGTGTGTGGTGAGTCTATGGGTCTCTGTGTGAGTGAGTCTATGGGTCTCTGTGAGTGAGTCTATGGGTCTCTGTGTGAGTGAGTCTATGGGTCTCTGTGTGAGTGAGTCTATGGGTCTCTGTGTGAGTGCGTCTATGGGTCTCTGTGTGAGTGAGTCTATGGGTCTCTGTGTGAGTGAGTCTATGGGTCTCTGTGTGAGTGAGTATATGGGTCTCTGTGTGAGTGAGTCTATGGGTCTCTGTGTGAGTGAGTCTATGGGTCTCTGTGTGAATGAGTCTATGGGTCTCTATGTGTGGTGAGTCTATGGGTCTCTGTGTGAGTGTTTCTATGGGTCTCTGTGTGAGTGTTTCTATGGGTATCTGTGTGAGTGAGTCTATGGGTTTTTGTGTGAGTGAGTCTATGAGTCTCTATGTGTGAGTGAGTCTATGGGTCTCTGTGTGAGTGAGTCTCTGTGTGAGTGAGTCTATGGGTCTCTGTGTGAGTGAGTCTATGGGTATTTGTGTGTGGTGAGTCTGTAGGTCTCTATGTAGTGAGTCTGTGGGTCTCTGTGTGAGTGAGTCTATGAGTCTCTGTGTGAGTGAGTTTGTGGGTCTCTGTGTGAGTGAGTCTCTGTGTGAGGTAGTCTGTGGGTCTCTGTGTTAGTGAATCTATGGGTCTCTGTGTGTGGTGAGTCTATGGGTCTCTGTGTGAGTGAGTCTATGGGTATCTGTGTGAGTGAGTCTATGGGTCTCTGTGTGAGTGAGTCTATGGGTCTCTGTGTGAGTGAGTCTATGAGTCTCTATGTGTGAGTGAGTCTGTGGGTCTCTATGTGAGTGAGTCTATGGGTCTCTGTGTGTGGTGAGTCTGTGGGTCTCTGTGTGAGTGAGTCTATGGGTCTCTGTGTGAGTGAGTATATGGGTCTCTGTGTGAGTGAGTCTATGGGTCTCTGTGTGTAGTGAGTCTGTGGGTCTCTGTGTGTGGTGAGTCTGTGGGTCTCTTTGTGAGTGAGTCTATGGGTCTCTATGTGTGGTGAGTCTGTGGGTCTCTATGTAGTGAGTCTATGGGTCTCTATGTAGTGAGTCTGTGGGTCTCTGTGTGTGGTGAGTCTGTGGGTCTCTGTGTGTGGTGAGTCTGTGGGTCTCTGTGTGTGGTGAGTCTATGGGTCTCTGTGTGTGGTGAGTCTATGGGTCTCTGTGTGTGGTGAGTCTGTGGGTCTCTGTGTGTGAGTGAGTCTGTGGGTCTCTATGTGAGTGAGTCTATGGGTCTCTGTGTGAGTGAGTCTATGGGTCTCTGTGTGTGGTGAGTCTGTGGGTCTCTATGTGAGTGAGTCTATGGGTCTCTGTGTGAGTGAGTCTGTGAGTCTCTATGTGTGAGTGAGTCTGTGGGTCTCTATGTGAGTGAGTCTATGAGTCTCTATGTGTGAGTGAGTCTGTGGGTCTCTATGTGAGTGAGTCTATGAGTCTCTATGTGTGGTGAGTCTGTGGGTCTCTGTGTGTGGTGAGTCTGTGGGTCTCTATGTGAGTGAGTCTGTGGGTCTCTATGTGAGTGAGTCTGTGGGTCTCTGTGTGTGGTGAGTCTGTGGGTCTCTGTGTGTGGTGAGTCTATAGGTCTCTGTGTGTGGTGAATCTATGGGTCTCTGTGTGTGGTGAGTCTGTGGGTCTCTGTGTGTGAGTGAGTCTGTGGGTCTCTATGTGAGTGAGTCTATGGGTCTCTGTGTGTGGTGAGTCTGTGGGTCTCTATGTGAGTGAGTCTGTGGGTCTCTGTGTGTGGTGAGTCTGTGGGTCTCTGTGTGTGGTGAGTCTGCGAGTCTCTATGTGTGAGTGAGTCTATGGGTCTCTGTGTGTGAGTGAGTCTGTGGGTCTCTGTGTGTGGTGAGTCTGTGGGTCTCTATGTGAGTGAGTCTGTGGGTCTCTGTGTGTGGTGAGTCTGTGGGTCTCTGTGTGTGGTGAGTCTGTGGGTCTCTGTGTGAGTGAGTCTGTGGGTCTCTGTGTGAGTGAGTCTATGGGTCTCTGTGTGAGTGAGTCTATGAGTCTCTATGTGTGAGTGAGTCTGTGGGTCTCTATGTGAGTGAGTCTGTGGGTCTCTGTGTGTGGTGAGTCTATGGGTCTCTGTGTGAGTGAGTCTATGGGTCTCTATGTGAGTGAGTCTATGGGTCTCTATGTGTGAGTGAGTCTGTGGTTCTCTATGTGAGTGAGTATATGGGTCTGTGTGAGTGAGTCTATGGGTCTCTGTGTGAGTGAGTCTATGGGTCTCTGTGTGTGGTGAGTCTATGGGTCTGTGTGTGAGTGAGTCTATGGGTCTCTATGTGAGTGAGTCTATGGGTCTCTGTGTGAGTTAGTCTATGAGTCTCTGTGTGAGTGAGTCTATGGGTCTCTGTGTGTGGTGAGTCTATGGGTCTCTGTGTGTGGTGAGTCTATGGGTCTCTGTGTGAGTGAGTCTATGGGTCTCTGTGTGAGTGAGTCTGTGGGTCTCTATGTGTGAGTGAGTCTATGGGTCTCTGTGTGTGGTGAGTCTGTGGGTCTCTGTGTGGTGAGTCTATGGGTCTCTGTGTGAGTGATTCTATGAGTCTCTATGTGTGAGTGAGTCTGTGGGTCTCTATGTAGTGAGTCTGTGGGTCTCTGTGTGAGTGAGTCTATGAGTCTCTATGTGAGTGAGTCTGTGGGTCTCTGTGTGTGGTGAGTCTCTGTGTGAGGTAGTCTGTGGGTCTCTGTGTTAGTGAGTCTATGGGTCTCTGTGTGAGTGAGTCTATGGGTCTCTGTGTGAGTGAGTCTATGGGTCTCTATGTGAGTGAGTCTATGGGTCTCTGTGTGAGTGAGTCTATGGGTCTCTATGTGAGTGAGTCTATGGGTCTCTGTGTGTGGTGAGTCTATGGGTCTCTGTGTGAGTGAGTCTATGGGTCTCTGTGTGTAGTGAGTCTGTGGGTCTCTGTGTGTAGTGAGTCTGTGGGTCTCTGTGTGGTGAGTCTATGGGTCTCTATGTGAGTGAGTCTGTGGGTCTCTGTGTGAGTGAGTCTGTGGGTCTCTATGTGAGTGAGTCTATGGGTCTCTATGTGAGTGAGTCTATGGGTCTCTGTGTGTAGTGAGTCTGTAGGTCTCTGTGTGAGTGAGTCTATGGGTCTCTGTGTGAGTGAGTCTATGGGTCTCTGTGTGAGTGAGTCTATGGGTCTCTGTGTGGTGAGTCTATGGGTCTCTGTGTGAGTGAGTCTATGAGTCTCTATGTGTGGTGAGTCTGTGGGTCTCTGTGTGTTAGTGAGTCTATGGGTCTCTGTGTGAGTGAGTCTGTGGGTCTCTATGTGAGTGAGTCTATGGGTCTCTATGTGTGAGTGAGTCTGTGGTTCTCTATGTGAGTGAGTATATGGGTCTGTGTGAGTGAGTCTATGGGTCTCTGTGTGAGTGAGTCTATGGGTCTCTGTGTGTGGTGAGTCTATGGGTCTGTGTGTGAGTGAGTCTATGGGTCTCTATGTGAGTGAGTCTATGGGTCTCTGTGTGAGTTAGTCTATGAGTCTCTGTGTGAGTGAGTCTATGGGTCTCTGTGTGTGGTGAGTCTATGGGTCTCTGTGTGTGGTGAGTCTATGGGTCTCTGTGTGAGTGAGTCTATGGGTCTCTGTGTGAGTGAGTCTGTGGGTCTCTATGTGTGAGTGAGTCTATGGGTCTCTGTGTGTGGTGAGTCTGTGGGTCTCTGTGTGGTGAGTCTATGGGTCTCTGTGTGAGTGATTCTATGAGTCTCTATGTGTGAGTGAGTCTGTGGGTCTCTATGTAGTGAGTCTGTGGGTCTCTGTGTGAGTGAGTCTATGAGTCTCTATGTGAGTGAGTCTGTGGGTCTCTGTGTGTGGTGAGTCTCTGTGTGAGGTAGTCTGTGGGTCTCTGTGTTAGTGAGTCTATGGGTCTCTGTGTGAGTGAGTCTATGGGTCTCTGTGTGAGTGAGTCTATGGGTCTCTATGTGAGTGAGTCTATGGGTCTCTGTGTGAGTGAGTCTATGGGTCTCTATGTGAGTGAGTCTATGGGTCTCTGTGTGTGGTGAGTCTATGGGTCTCTGTGTGAGTGAGTCTATGGGTCTCTGTGTGTAGTGAGTCTGTGGGTCTCTGTGTGTAGTGAGTCTGTGGGTCTCTGTGTGGTGAGTCTATGGGTCTCTATGTGAGTGAGTCTGTGGGTCTCTGTGTGAGTGAGTCTGTGGGTCTCTGTGTGAGTGAGTCTATGGGTCTCTATGTGAGTGAGTCTATGGGTCTCTGTGTGTAGTGAGTCTGTAGGTCTCTGTGTGAGTGAGTCTATGGGTCTCTGTGTGAGTGAGTCTATGGGTCTCTGTGTGAGTGAGTCTATGGGTCTCTGTGTGGTGAGTCTATGGGTCTCTGTGTGAGTGAGTCTATGAGTCTCTATGTGTGGTGAGTCTGTGGGTCTCTGTGTGTTAGTGAGTCTATGGGTCTCTGTGTGAGTGAGTCTGTGGGTCTCTGTGTGAGTGAGTCTCTGTGTGAGGTAGTCTGTGGGTCTCTGTGTTACTGAGTCTATGGGTCTCTGTGTGTGGTGAGTCTATGGGTCTCTGTGTGAGTGAGTCTATGGCTGTCTGTGTGAGTGAGTCTATGGGTCTCTGTGTGAGTGAGTCTATGGGTGTCTGTGTGAGTGAGTCTATGGGTCTCTGTGTGAGTGAGTCTATGGGTCTCTGTGTGAGTGAGTCTGTGGGTCTCTGTGTGTGGTGAGTCTGTGGGTCTCTATGTGAGTGAGTCTATGGGTCTCTGTGTGTGGTGAGTCTGTGGGTCTCTGTGAGAGGCTACATGGGGCACCTTTACCTGTGTGATGTGTATAGGCGCTGCTACTCGCTACTGACAGCACTTGCCCCTACAGCCTTGCTAGAGGCTACCTGGGGGAGCTTTGTCTTTGTGTCTATGGGAGATGCTGCTGCTGACAGCACTTGCCCCTACTGCGCTGCTAGAGCCTACCTGGGGGAGCTTTGTCTTTGTGTATATGGGCGCGTCTGCTGCTACTGATAGCACTTGCCCCTACAGCCCTGCTAGAGGCTACACGGGGCACCTTTATCTGTGTGATGTGTATAGGCGCTGCTGCTACTCGCTGCTGACAGCACTTGCCCCTCCACCCCTGCTAGAGGCTACCTGGGGAAGCTTTGTCTTTGTGTCTATGGGCGCTGCTGCTACTCCCTGCTGACAGCACTTGCCCCTCCACCCCTGCTAGAGGCTACCTGGGGAAGCTTTGTCTTTGTGTCTATGGGCGCTGCTGCTACTGACAGCACTTGCCCCTGCAGCCCTGCTAGAGGCTACACGGGGCACCTTTATCTGTGTGATGTGTATAAGGCGCCGCTACTCGCTACTGATAGCACTTGCCCCTGCAACCCTTCTAGAGGCTACCTGGGGGAGCTTTGTCTGTGTGTCTATAGGCGCTGCTGCTGCTACTGACAGCACTTGCCCCTGCATCCTTGCTAGAGGCTACACGGGGGAGCTTTGTCTTTGTGTCTATAGGCGCTGCTGCTGCTACTGACAGCACTTGCCCCTCTACACCCCCCCTTGCTAGAGGCTACACGGGGCACCTTTACCTTGCCGTCGCCGTCATCGTCGTCATCGCCGTCGGCGTGTTCAGGAGCCGACGTCCTGGTCAGCAAGCGTCATCGTCAGGGCCATGGCGGAGGAGGCGATCGTGCGGATCCCGCCACATCACTACACTCACGTCCTCGACCTCAGCTCCAACATCACGCGCCTGGAGCTGGGGCCTCGCACGTACATTCGCCCCGACAATGAGAGGTGACCGGTCGCCCATTCACCGCGACGGCCCCCCCCCGCTGGGCAGCAGGAGAGGAGGTCAAAGGGCGCGTGCCCGGCAGGTTCCGCGGGTCCACGCCACCCGGCGGTGTTGTGAGCGTCGCTCCTCCGCCCCCGCTCCGTTTGTTGTTGGAGGGCGACTGCCTCCAACTGCCCAGTAGCAGCGTCGTTTCACGAGCCTCCTCCTCCACGGAGGCCGATCTTGACGCCGCTGGTACCGGTCATCGGCAAGCCCGCTCGGCTCCACGTCCTCCCGTACCACGTCACTCCGTCTCTTCTCTAGCCCGTGCCGCGCCCGTTTTAGCCCCCTCGATGCGGCCGAACAAAAGCTGTTTCGGCACGCGGTGGCTGGGCACGCGGGCTACGTGACCCAGCCATCGCAGCCTTGCCCGCCGGAGGAGCTCACCGATGGGACCTTTGCCCAGATCTTTCGAGGATTTGTGAGCTCCTCACACAATCCAGCCTGCAGGTTAAACCCAGGATGGATCGTAGGCAGGCCAGCCTAAATGTTTCTAACCGGCGACGATGTTCCATTAGGGGGGTCCACGTTTCGCAAGCGTAGAGACGGGAGGGAATGACCGTGGCCGAGAAGACCTGAAGCTTAGTGCGGAGCGACAGACCAGGTAGCTTCCACACAGCGTTACGCAACCGATGAAAAGATATTGCCGCTCGACTGATTCGGAGTGAGAGCTCTGCTGTTAAACTGGAGCCGGTCATGAGCACACTGCCTAGGTATGGGAAACTCTCCACTCTCTCCACAACTGCCCCATCACCGATTGGGAGTTGCGGGGGTGGAGTGTCCGATGGTACAAAATACCCAGGCAGGTGCTTAGTTTTGGTGGGGCTGATGGTAAGGCCCCACCTCTTAGTGGTACACTCCAGTTTCAGCAGCAGCGCCTCAAACTCCTCCTCTGAGTGAGCCGCAATTACCAGGTCATCGGCATACATAACGTGGTTGAGCAATAGGGAGCCATCCCTTGACCCCACCCGGGCATCGATCAGCCTCCCATTGTATCTGTACCAGATTGAAATTCCTCCGGTACAGCTACTGAAGGCTTCACGAACTACGTGGTCAAAATAGATGTTAAATAATGTGGGAGCCAGAGGACATCCCTGTCACACCCCAAGGTTAACAGGGAACGGCTCCGACTCCCGGCCACGTAGTTTTACCCGGGCCCGCTCACCACCACTTAATGATCGTGAACAGAGGGTCAGGGACTCCAAAAGCACGAAGAACAACCCAGAGCCCAGGCCTACTGATGGTATCATAGGCCTTGACTAGGTCAATAAAGCAGAGATGTAGGTCTTGTTGGAATTCCCTACACCTCTGCTGTAGCAAACAGACAGAAAATATGGCAACTGTGCAGGACCGCCCTTTCCTGAAAGCGCATTGGGGCTCCGCAAGCCTCTCCTCAGCGTGCCTGGCGAGGCGATGTTAAATGATCCTTGCCAAGGCCTTTCCCGGCACACTGAGGAGTGAGATGCCCCTGTAGTTGTTACAGTCTGTGCGGTCCCCCTTCTTAAAGAGGGGGACCACCAGGGCATCCTTCCAATCCTGCAGAACCCGTCCAGTGGTCCAGACTGTTGTTATGATGTCACGTAGGGCAGTCTGTGCACAAACGCCACCCTCCCTCAGCATTTCGCTTGGGAGATCATCTCTGCCTGGTGCCTTTCCTGGTCTCAGACTCTGGATCGCTTTCAGTACTTCCTCAACAGATGGCACCTCAGCCAGCCACTCACAGGGGGTGACTTCTTCTTCCAATATTTCAGGCACCGCAGCCTCAGCAGGGTCATCCCCACTTTGTCCCACGATGTTTTCCATGTGGAGGGATTTCCCTTCCCCCAGGACTTCACAGAAATGCTCAGCAAATCTGCAAACCTGTTCCTGGGGGTTGGAGATTGAATCACCGTTTTTTCCCCTAATGATGGTAATGGGTGTGGCGCTGCAGGTTACTTTTTTGATGGAGTTAAATAGAGATTTGTGATCACGGGCCATTGAGGCAAACTCCATCTCCTCAGCAACCTGCGACCACCACCCATCCTTGCAGCGCCTCACGGCTCTCCGAACCTCCGAGCGAAGGCTGCGGTAAGCCTCCTCATTCTCCGATTTGGGATGCTGTAGTCGATGAGAGTGGGCCTGTCGCTTTTTCTCAGCCAGCTTGAACACTTCTTCTGTCAGCCAGGGTCTCTGGGGAGGTCTGGACTGCATTACAAAAGCAGCCATTGCAGCTGCATGAGTCACAGTCCTAAACCTCGCCCATTTTCCCTCGAAATCTGGAGGAGTGGGGGACGATGCCAACCCCAGCCGCAAGCGATGATGAAATTCTCGCTGTAACTATCATCAGCTAGCTGAGACCAGGCCACTGTGGGTTTGAATGGGGTCCTGGGTGTACACCCACCACCGGAGTGGAAGAATGGCAGGCGCATCTTACAGATGACTAGTCGATGGTCAGAGGGCAGATCAGCTCCACGGTAGGTCCTGGTGTCAAGGACATGGGCCCGCATCCACTGGTCCGTCACTACGTAGTCCAGCAGATGTTCTTGCTTGGACCCGGCATGCATCCATGATGTTGTGTGGATGCGCCGATGCCAGAACAGCGTGTTGGTAATTACAAGCCCATGGGCTGCACAATAGTCTAGCAGCCTCCTACCGTTGTTATTGAGCTGATCTGGCCCATGCCCTCCAATCACTCCAGACCAGGTGCCAGCATCGTGACCAACTCGGGCATTGAAGTCACCCAACAAGATGACTCTATCCCGAGGGGCCACTTTAGCCCCCTATCTCCCCCCCATCTCCCCCCCATCTCTCCCCCTATCTCCCCCCTATCTCCCCCCTATCTCCCACATCTCCCTTCTATCTCCCCTATCTCCCCCCTATCTCCCCCCTATCTCCCCCTATCTCCCCACATCTCCCCCTATCTCCCCCTATCTCCCCACATCTCCCCCCATCTCCCCCTATCTCCCCCCTATCTCCCCCCTATCTCCCCCCCTATCTCCCCCCATCTCCCCCCCCTATCTCCCCCAGGGTGCTGTTCGCTCCGGCCCTCATGGTGAGGGTCCGACCCCACCACTACCACACAACCACACTCACCCATCTCTCTCTTTCTCACTCAATATCTCTCACCCCATCTCCCCCCTATCTCCCCCCCATCTCCCCCCCATCTCCCCCCATCTCCCCCCATCTCCCCCCCTATCTCCTCCCTATCTCCCCCCCATCTCCCCCTATCTCCCCCCCATCTCCCCCTATCTCCCCCCCATCTCCCCCTATCTCCCCCCCATCTCCCCCTATCTCCCCCCCATCTCCCCCTATCTCCCCCCCCTCTCCCCCTATCTCCCCCCCATCTCCCCCTATCTCCCCCTATCTCCCCCCCATCTCTCCCATCTCCCCCCATCTCCCCCCCTATCTCCCCCCCTATCTCCCCCCCTATCTCCCCCACATCTCCCCCCTATCTCCCCCCTATCCCCCCCTATCCCCCCCATCTCCCCCCATCTCCCCCCTATCTCCCCCCCCCCTATCTCCCCCAGGGTGCTGTTCGCTCCGGCCCTCATGGTGAGGGTTTGACCCCACCACTACCACACAACCACACTCACCCATCTCTCACTCTCTCTCTCTCACTCAATATCTCTCCCCCTATCTCCCCCCTATCTCCCCCCCATCTCCCCCTATCTCCCTCTTTATCTCCCCCCTATCTCCCCCCATCTCCCCCCCTATCTCCCCCCTATCTCCCCCCCATCTCCCCCTATCTCCCCCCTATCCCCCCCTATCTCTCCCCCCATCTCCTCCCCATCTCCCGCTATCTCCCCCCTATCTCCCCCCCATCTCCCCCCTATCTCCCCCTATCTCCCCCTATCTCCCCCCTTCTCCCCCAGGGTGCTGTTCCCCCCGGCCCGCATGGTGAGGGTTTGACCCCACCACTACCACACAACCACACTCACCCATCTCTCTCTCTCTCTCAATATCTCTCCCCCTATCTCCCCCCCTATCTCCCCCCATCTCCCCCAGGGTGCTGTTCCCCCCGGCCCGCATGGTCAGGGTCCCACCCCGCCACTACTGCGTGGTGGAGAACCCCGTGGCGAGGGACCGTGACTCCAACCCCGTGCTGGATGCCAGCGGGCAGGCCAAGCTGAGGCACGCTGACCGTGAGATTCGTCTGTGCCAGGAGCCCTTCCCGCTGTACCCGGGGGAGGAGTTACAGCTGGTGGGTGGGTGGGGGGGGTTGGTGGGTGGGTTGGTGGGTGGGTGGGTTGGTGGGTGGGTGGGTGAGTGAGTGAGTGGGTGAGTGAGTGGGTGAGTGAGTGGGTGAGTGGGTGAGTGAGTGAGTGGGTGGGTTAGTTGGTGGGTGAGTGGGTGAGTGAGATCCGTCTGTGCCAGGAGCCCTTCCCGCTGTACCCGGGGGAGGAGTTACAGCTGGTGGGTGGGTGGGGGGGTTGGTGGGGGGGTTGGTGGGTGGGTGGGTTGGTGGGTGGGTGGGTGAGTGAGTGGGTGGGTGAGTGAGTGGGTGAGTGAGTGGGTGAGTGGGTGAGTGAGTGAGTGGGTGGGTTAGTTGGTGGGTGAGTGGGTGAGTGAGATCCGTCTGTGCCAGGAGCCCTTCCCGCTGTACCCGGGGGAGGAGTTACAGCTGGTGGGTGGGTGGGTGGGGGGGTTGGTGGGTGGGTGAGTGGGTGGGTGAGTGTGAGTGAGATCCGTCTGTGCCAGGAGCCCTTCCCGCTGTACCCGGGGGAGGAGTTACAGCTGGTGGGTGGGTGGGTGGGGGGGTTGGTGGGTGGGTGGGTGGGTAGGTGGGTGAGTGGGTGAGTGAGTGAGTGAGTGGGTGAGTGAGTGGGTGGGTGAGTGGGTGGGTGGGTGAGTGAGTGGGTGGGTGAGTGAGTGGGTGGGTGAGTGAGTGGGTGGGTGAGTGAGTGAGTGGGTGGGTGAGTGGGTGATTGAGTGAGTGGGTGAGTGAGTGAGTGGGTGAGTGGGTGGGTTAGTGGGTGGGTTAGTGGGTGGGTGGGTGTGAGATCCGTCTGTGCCAGGAGCCCTTCCCGCTGTACCCGGGGGAGGAGTTACAGCTGGTGGGTGGGTGGGGGGTTGGTGGGGGGGTTGGTGGGTGGGTGGGGGGGTTGGTGGGTGGGTAGGTGGGTTGGTGGGTGAGTGAGTGGGTGAGTGAGTGGGTGAGTGGGTGAGTGAATGAGTGGGTGGGTGAGTAGGTGAGTGAGTGGGTGAGTGAGTGGGTGAGTGGGTGAGTGAGTGAGTAGGTGAGTAGATGAGTGAGTGGGTGAGTGAGTAGGTGAGTGAGTAGGTGAGTGAGTGGGTGAGTGAGTGAGTAGGTGAGTAGGTAAGTGAGTGGGTGAGTGAGTAGGTGAGTGAGTAGGTGAGTGAGTGAGTAGGTGAGTGAGCTGGTGAGTGAGTAGGTGAGTGAGTAGGTGAGTAGGTGAGCTGGTGAGTGGTGAGTGAGCTGGTGAGTGTCTCCCCCCTCCCCCTAGGCGGTGTCTCCGCTCCGAGTCGTCCCGGTGGACTCTGCTCTGCGTCTCCGTGCGCTGATCGACCACGAGGACGACTCTGGCGAGCGGCGCCTTGCAGGGGACGAGTGGCTCTTCCAGGGTCCTGGTGAGACCCCCTGTCTCCCTGTGTCTCCCTGTGTCTCTCTGTGTCTCCCTGTGTCTCTCTCTGTCTCCCTGTGTCTCCCTGTGTCTCCCTGTGTCTCCCTGTGTCTCTCTCTGTCTCCCTGTGTCTCCCTGTGTCTCTGTCTCCCTGTGTCTCCCTGTGTCTCCCTGTGTCTCCCTGTGTCTCTCTCTCTCTTCCAGGGTCCTGGTGAGACCCCTGTCTCCCTGTGTCTCCCTGTGTCTCCCTGTGTCTCCCTGTGTCTCCCTGTGTCTCCCTGTGTCTCTCTCTTCCAGGGTCCTGGTGAGACCCCTGTCTCCCTGTGTCTCCCTGTGTCTCCCTGTGTCTCCCTGTGTCTCTCTCTGTCTCCCTGTGTCTCCCCCTGTCTCCCTGTGTCCCTGTGTCTCCCTGTGTCTCCCTGTGTCTCCCTGTGTCTCCCTGTGTCTCTCCCTGTCTCCCTGTGTCTCCCTGTGTCTCCCTGTGTCTCCCTGTGTCTCTCCCTGTGTCCCTGTGTCTCCCTGTGTCTCCCTGTGTCTCCCTGTGTCTCCCTGTGTCTCTCTCTCTCTTCCAGGGTCCTGGTGAGACCCCCTGTCTCCCTGTGTCTCCCTGTGTCTCCCTGTGTCTCCCTGTGTCTCCCTGTGTGTCTCTCTCTCTTCCAGGGTCCTGGTGAGACCCCTGTCTCCCTGTGTCTCCCTGTGTCTCCCTGTGTCTCCCTGTGTCTCCCTGTGTCTCTCTCTCTCTTCCAGGGTCCTGGTGAGACCCCCTGTCTCCCTGTGTCTCCCTGTGTCTCCCTGTGTCTCCCTGTGTCTCCCTGTGTCTCCCTGTGTCTCCCTGTGTCTCTCTCTCTCTCTTCCAGGGTCCTGGTGAGACCCTGTCTCCCTGTGTCTCTCTGTGTCTCCCTGTGTCTCCCTGTGTCCCCCTGTGTCTCCCTGTGTCTCCCTGTGTCTCCCTGTGTCTCCCTGTGTCTCTCTGTCTCCCTGTGTCTCTCTGTGTCTCCCTGTGTCTCCCTGTGCCCCCCTGTGTCTCCCTGTGTCTCCCTGTGTCTCCCTGTGTCTCTCTGTCTCCCTGTGTCTCTCTCTGTCTCCTTGTGTCTCCCTGTGTCTCTCTCTGTCTCCCTGTGTCTCCCTGTGTCTCTCTCTCTGTCTCCCTGTGTCTCCCTGTGTCTCCCTGTGTCCCCCTGTGTCTCCCTGTGTCTCCCTGTGTCTCTCTCTGTCTCCCTGTGTCTCCCTGTGTCTCCCTGTGTCCCCCTGTATCCCCCTGTGTCTCCCTGTGTCTCCCTGTGTCTCCCTGTGTCTCCCTGTGTCTCTCTCTCTCTTCCAGGGTCCTGGTGAGACCCCTGTCTCCCTGTGTCTCCCTGTGTCTCCCTGTGTCTCTCTGTCTCCCTGTGTCTCTGTCTCCCTGTGTCTCCCTGTGTCTCCCTGTGTCTCTCTCTCTCTTCCAGAGTCCTGGTGAGACCCCTGTCTCCCTGTGTCTCCCTGTGTCTCCCTGTGTCTCTCTCTCTCTTCCAGGGTCCTGGTGAGACCCCTGTCTCCCTGTGTCTCCCTGTGTCTCCCTGTGTCTCCCTGTGTCTCCCTGTGTCTCCCTGTGTCTCTCTCTCTTCCAGGTCCTGGTGAGACCCCTGTCTCCCTGTGTCTCCCTGTGTCTCCCCCTGTCTCCCTGTGTCTCCCTGTGTCTCCCTCTGTCTCCCTGTGTCTCCCTGTGTCTCCCTGTGTCCCCCGTGTCTCCCTGTGTCTCCCTGTGTCTCTCTCTCTTCCAGGGTCCTGGTGAGACCCCTGTCTCCCTGTGTCTCCCTGTGTCTCCCTGTGTCTCCCTGTCTCCCCCTGTGTCTCCCTGTGTCTCCCTGTGTCTCTCTCTCTCTTCCAGGGTCCTGGTGAGACCCCTGTCTCCCTGTGTCTCCCTGTGTCTCCCTGTGTCTCCCTGTGTCTCTCTCTGTCTCCCTGTGTCTCCCTGTGTCTCCCTGTGTCTCTCTCTGTCTCCCTGTGTCTCCCTGTGTCTCCCTGTGTCCCCCTGTGTCTCCCTGTGTCTCCCTGTGTCTCCCCCTGTGTCTCCCAGTGTCTCTCTGTGTCTCCCTGTGTCTCCCTGTGTCTCTCTCTGTCCCTCACCCTGTGTCTCCCTGTGTCCCCCTGTGTCTCTCTCTCTGTGTCTCCCTGTGTCTCCCTGTGTCTCCCTGTGTCTCCCTGTGTCTCCCCCTGTGTCTCCCCCTGTGTCTCCCTGTGTCACCCTGTGTCTCTCTCTGTCTCCCTGTGTCTCCCTGTGTCTCCCTGTCTCCCTGTGTCTCTCTCTGTCTCCCTGTGTCTCCCTGTGTCTCCCTGTGTCTCTCTCTCTGTCTCCCTGTGTCTCTCTCTGTCTCCCTGTGTCTCCCTGTGTCTCCCTGTGTCCCCCTGTGTCTCTCTCTTCCAGGGTCCTGGTGAGACCCCTGTGTCTCCCTGTGTCTCCCTGTGTCTCTGTCTCCCTGTGTCTCTCTCTGTCTCCCTGTGTCTCCCTGTGTCTCCCTGTGTCTCTGTCTCCCTGTGTCTCTCTCTGTCTCCCTGTGTCTCCCTGTGTCTCCCTGTGTCTCTCTCTGTCTCCCTGTGTCTCCCTGTGTCTCCCTGTGTCTCCCTGTGTCTCCCTGTGTCTCTCTCTGTCTCCCTGTGTCTCCCTGTGTCTCCCTGTGTCTCTGTCTCCCTGTGTCTCTCTCTGTCTCCCTGTGTCTCCCTGTGTCTCCCTGTGTCTCTCTCTGTCTCCCTGTGTCTCTCTCTGTCTCCCTGTGTCTCCCTGTGTCTCTCTCTGTCTCCCTGTGTCTCTCTCTGTCTCCCTGTGTCTCCCTGTGTCTCCCTGTGTCTCTCTCTGTCTCCCTGTGTCTCCCTGTGTCTCTCTCTGTCTCCCTGTGTCTCTCTCTGTCTCCCTGTGTCTCTCTCTGTCTCCCTGTGTCTCTCTCTGTCTCCCTGTGTCTCCCTGTGTCTCCCTGTGTCTCTGTCTGTCTCCCTGTGTCTCCCCCTGTGTCTCCCCCTGTGTCTCCCTGTGTCTCCCCCTGTGTCTCCCTGTGTCTCTCTCTGTCTCCCTGTGTCTCTCTCTGTCTCCCTGTGTCTCCCTGTGTGAGTGTGCTAACCACTGCACCACCGCTCCCCCGCCAGCCACGTACATCCCGCACAAGGAGGTGGAGGTGGTGGAGTCTCTGTGAGAGTGTGTGTGTATGTGTGAGTGTGTGTTAGTGTGTGAGTGTCTGTGTGAGTGTGTGTATGAGTGTCTGTGTGAGTGTCTGTGTGAGTGTCTGTGTGAGTGTCTGTGTGTGTGTGTGTGTGAGTGTATGTGTGAGTGCGTGTGTGTGTGAGTGTCTGTGTGAGTCTCTGTGAGTGTGTGTGTGTGAGTGTATGTGTGAGTGCGTGTGTGTGTGAGTGTCTGTGTGAGTCTCTGTGTGTGTGTCTGTGTGAGTGTATGAGTGAGTGTGTGAGTGTGTGTGTCTGTGTGTGTGTCTGTGTGAGTGTCTGTGTGAGTGTCTGTGTGAGTGTCTGTGTGAGTGTCTGTGTGAGTGTATGAGTGAGTGTGTGAGTGAGTGTTTGTGTGAGTGTATGAGTGAGTCTCTGTGTGTGAGTCTCTGTGTGTGAGTGTGTGAGTCTCTGTGTGAGTGTCTGTGTGAGTCTCTGTGTGAGTCTCTGTGTGAGTGTCTGTGTGAGTGTATGAGTGAGTGTGTGAGTGTCTGTGTGAGTGTCTGTGTGAGTGTATGAGTGAGTGTGTGAGTGAGTGTGTGAGTGTCTGTGTGAGTGTATGAGTGAGTGTGTGAGTGAGTGTCTGTGTGAGTGTATGAGTGAGTCTCTGTGTGAGTGTCTGTGTGAGTGTATGAGTGAGTGTGTGAGTGTCTGTGTGAGTGTCTGTGTGTGTGTGAGAGTGTCTGTGTGTGTGTCTGTATGAGTGTGTGTGTGTCTGTGTGTGTGTCTGTATGAGTGTCTGTATGAGTGTGTGTGTGAGAGTGTCTGTGAGTGTGTGTGTGAGTGTGTGAGTGTATGTGTGAGTCTCTGTGTGAGTGTCTGTGTGAGTGTATGAGTGAGTGTGTGAGTGAGTGTGAGTGTGTGAGTGAGTGTGAGTGTATGAGTGAGTCTCTGTGTGAGTGTCTGTGTGTCTGTGTGAGTGAGTGTGTGTCTGTGTGTGTGTCTGTGTGGGTGTGTGAGTGTATGAGTGTGTGTGTGTGAGAGTGTCTGTGTGAGTCTCTGTGTGAGTGTATGTGTGAGTCTCTGTGTGTGTGTCTGTGTGAGTGTCTGTGTGAGTCTCTGTGTGAGTGTCTGTGTGAGTGTATGAGTGAGTGTGTGAGTGAGTGTCTGTGTGAGTGTATGAGTGAGTCTCTGTGAGAGTGTGTGTGTGTGAGTGTCTGTATGAGTGTATGAGTGAGTGTCTGTGTGAGTGTCTGTATGTGTGAGTGAGTGTCTGTGTGAGTCTCTGTGTGAGTGTATGTGTGAGTCTGTGTGTGAGTGTATGTGTGAGTCTGTGTGTGTGAGTCTGTGTGTGAGTGTCTGTGTGAGTGTATGAGTGAGTGTATGAATGAGTGTATGAGTGAGTGTATGAGTGAGTGTCTGTGTGAGTCTCTGTGTGAGTCTCTGTGTGAGTCTCTGTGTGAGTCTCTGTGTGAGTGTATGAGTGAGTGTCTGTGTGTGTGTCTGTGTGTGTGTCTGTGTGAGTGTATGTGTGAGTGAGTGTCTGTGTGAGTCTCTGTGTGAGTCTCTGTGTGAGTGTCTGTGTGAGTGTCTGTGTGTGTGTGCTAACCACCGCTGCCCCTGCCAGCCACGTACATCCCGCACAAGGAGGTGGAGGTGGTGGAGTCTCTGCGTGTGTGTCTGTGTGTGTGTGTGTGTGAGTGTCTGTGTGAGTGTATGTGTGAGTCTCTGTGTGTGTGTGAGTGTCTGTGTGAGTGTGTGTGTGAGTGTCTGTGTGAGTGTGTGAGTCTCTGTGAGTGTGTGTCTGTGAGTGTGTGTCTGTGTGTGTGTCTGTGTGTGTGTCTGTGTGTGTGTCTGTGTGTGTGTCTGTGTGTGTGTCTGTGTGAGTGTGCTAACCACCGCTGCCCCGCCAGGCACGTACATCCCGCACAAGGAGGTGGAGGTGGTGGAGTCTCTGTGAGAGTGTCTGTGTGAGTCTCTGTGTGTGTGTCTGTGTGTGTGTCTGTGTGAGTGTCTGTGTGAGTGTCTGTGTGAGTGTCTGTGTGAGTGTATGAGTGAGTGTGTGAGTGAGTGTCTGTGTGAGTGTATGAGTGAGTCTCTGTGTGTGAGTCTCTGTGTGTGAGTGTGTGAGTCTCTGTGTGAGTGTCTGTGTGAGTCTCTGTGTGAGTCTCTGTGTGAGTGTCTGTGTGAGTGTATGAGTGAGTGTGTGAGTGTCTGTGTGAGTGTCTGTGTGAGTGTATGAGTGAGTGTGTGAGTGAGTGCGTGAGTGTATGAGTGAGTGTGTGAGTGAGTGTCTGTGTGAGTGTATGAGTGAGTCTCTGTGTGAGTGTCTGTGTGAGTGTATGAGTGAGTGTGTGAGTGTCTGTGTGAGTGTCTGTGTGTGTGTGAGAGTGTCTGTGTGTGTGTCTGTATGAGTGTGTGTGTGTCTGTGTGTGTGTCTGTATGAGTGTCTGTATGAGTGTGTGTGTGAGAGTGTCTGTGAGTGTGTGTGTGAGTGTGTGAGTGTATGTGTGAGTCTCTGTGTGAGTGTCTGTGTGAGTGTATGAGTGAGTGTGTGAGTGAGTGTGAGTGTGTGAGTGAGTGTGAGTGTATGAGTGAGTCTCTGTGTGAGTGTCTGTGTGAGTCTCTGTGTGTGTGTCTGTGTGTGTGTCTGTGTGAGTGTCTGTGTGAGTCTCTGTGTGAGTCTCTGTGTGTCTGTGTGAGTCTCTGTGTGAGTGTGCTAACCACTGCACCACCGCTGCCCCGCCAGGCACGTACATCCCGCACAAGGAGGTGGAGGTGGTGGAGTCTCTGTGTGTGTGTGTCTGTGTGAGTCTCTGTGTGTGTGTCTGTGTGAGTCTCTGTGTGAGTGTCTGTGTGTGTGAGTGTCTGTGTGACTGTATGAGTGAGTCTCTGTGTGTGTGAGTGTCTGTGTGTGAGTGTGAGTGTCTGTGTGAGTGTGCTAACCACCGCTGCCCCGCCAGGCACGTACATCCCGCACAAGGAGGTGGAGGTGGTGGAGTCTCTGTGAGTGTGTGAGTGTCTGTGTGAGTGTCTGTGTGAGTCTCTGTGTGAGTGTCTGTATGAGTGAGTGTATGAGTGAGTGTATGAGTGAGTGTCTGTGTGAGTGTATGAGTGAGTCTCTGAGTGTGTGTCTGTATGAGTGAGTGTGTGAGTGAGTGTGTGTGTGTCTGTGTGTGTGTCTGTGTGAGTGTGTGTGTGAGTGTATGAGTGTGTGTGTGTGAGTGTCTGTGTGTATGAGTGTGTGAGTGCTAACCACTGCACCACCGCTGCCCCGCCAGCCACGTACATCCCGCACAAGGAGGTGGAGGTGGTGGAGTCTCTGTATGTGTGTCTGTGTGAGTGAGTGTGTGTGTGAGTCTCTGTGTGAGTGAGTGTGTGAGTGTCTGTGTGAGTCTCTGTGTGAGTCTCTGTGTGTCTGTGTGAGTGTATGAGTGTCTGTGTGAGTGCTAACCACTGCACCACCACCGCTCCCCCGTCAGGCACGTACATCCCGCACAAGGAGGTGGAGGTGGTGGAGTCTCTGTGAGTGTCTGTGTGAGTGAGTGTGTGAGTGTCTGTGTGAGTCTCTGTGTGAGTCTCTGTGTGTCTGCGTGTGTCTGTGTGTGTGTCTGTGTGAGTGTGAGTGTGTGAGTGTGCTAACCACTGCACCACCGCTGCCCCGCCAGGCACGTACATCCCGCACAAGGAGGTGGAGGTGGTGGAGTCTCTGTATGAGTGTCTGTGTGTCTGTGTGAGTGTCTGTGTGAGTGAGTGTGTGAGTCTCTGCGTGCGTGTCTGTGTGAGTGTCTGTGTGAGTGTGTCTGTGTGTATGAGTGAGTGTATGAGTGAGTCTCTGAGTGTGTGTCTGTGTGAGTGTCTGTGTGAGTGAGTCTCTGTCTGTGTGTGTGAGTGCTAACCACTGCACCACCGCTCCTCTGCCAGCCACGTACATCCCGCACAAGGAGGTGGAGGTGGTGGAGTCTCTGTGTGTGTGTGTCTGTGTGAGTGTCTGTGTGAGTGTGTGAGTGTCTGTGTGTGTGAGTGTGTGTGAGTGAGTCTCTGAGTCTCTGTGTGAGTGTGCTAACCACTGCTGTCCCTGCCAGGCACGTACATCCCGCACAAGGAGGTGGAGGTGGTGGAGTCTCTGTGTGAGTGTGTGTCTGTGTGAGTCTCTGTGTGTGTGTGTCTGTGTGAGTGTCTGTGTGAGTGTCTGTGTGAGTGTCTGTATGAGTGTGTGTTAGTGTGTGAGTGTCTGTGTGGGTGTCTGTGTGAGTGTCTGTGTGTGTGTCTGTGTGAGTGTCTGTGTGAGTGCTAACCACTGCACCACCGCTCCTCTGCCAGGCACGTACATCCCGCACAAGGAGGTGGAGGTGGTGGAGTCTCTGTGTGTGTGTCTGTGTGAGTGTATGAGTGAGTCTCTGTGTGAGTGTCTGTGTGAGTGTATGAGTGAGTCTCTGTGTGAGTGTCTGTGTGAGTCTCTGTGTGAGTCTCTGTGTGTCTGCGTGTGTCTGTGTGTGTGAGTGTGTGTGAGTGAGTCTCTGAGTCTCTGTGTGTGTGTGCTAACCACCGCTGTCCCTGCCAGGCACGTACATCCCGCACAAGGAGGTGGAGGTGGTGGAGTCTCTGTGAGTGTGTCTGTGTGAGTCTCTGTGTGTGTGTCTGTGTGAGTGTCTGTGTGAGTGAGTGTGTGAGTGTCTGTATGAGTGAGTGTGTGAGTGTGTGAGTGAGTCTCTGTGTGAGTGTGCTAACCACTGCACCACCGCTGCCCCGCCAGGCACGTACATCCCGCACAAGGAGGTGGAGGTGGTGGAGTCTCTGTGAGTCTCTGTGTGAGTCTCTGTGAGTCTCTGTGTGAGTCTCTGTGTGTGAGTGTCTGTGTGAGTCTCTGTGTGAGTCTCTGTGTGTCTGTGTGTGTGAGTGGGTGAGTGTACTAACCACTGCACCACCGCTCCTCTGCCAGCCACGTACATCCCGCACAAGGAGGTGGAGGTGGTGGAGTCTCTGTGAGTGTCTGTGTGAGTGTCTGTGTGAGTGTGTGAGTGTCTGTGTGTGTGTCTGTGTGAGTGTGTGAGTGTCTGTGTGTGTGTCTGTGTGAGTGTGTGAGTGTCTGTGTGTGTGTATGAGTGAGTGTGTGTTAGTCTGTGTGTGTGAGTGTCTGTATGAGTGAGTGTCTGTGTGTGTGTGTGTGAGTGTGCTAACCACTGCACCACCGCTCCTCTGCCAGGCACGTACATCCCGCACAAGGAGGTGGAGGTGGTGGAGTCTCTGCGTGTGTGTCTGTGTGTGTCTGTGTGAGTCTCTGTGTGAGTGAGTGTGTGAGTGTGTGTGTGAGTCTCTGTGTGTGTGTGCTAACCACTGCACCACCGCTGCCCCGCCAGCCACGTACATCCCGCACAAGGAGGTGGAGGTGGTGGAGTCTCTGTGAGTGAGTGTGTGTGAGTGTCTGTATGAGTGAGTGTGTGAGTGTATGAGTGAGTGTCTGTGTGAGTGTCTGTGTGTGTGTGCTAACCACCGCTCCTCTGCCAGCCACGTACATCCCGCACAAGGAGGTGGAGGTGGTGGAGTCTCTGTGAGTGTGTCTGTGTGAGTCTCTGTGTGAGTCTCTGTGTGAGTGTCTGTGTGAGTGAGTCTCTGTGTGTGTGAGTCTGTGTGAGTGAGTGTGTGTGTGAGTCTCTGTGTGAGTGTCTGTGTGAGTGTCTGTGTGAGTGTCTGTGTGAGTGCTAACCACTGCACCACCGCTGCCCCGCCAGGCACGTACATCCCGCACAAGGAGGTGGAGGTGGTGGAGTCTCTGTGTGTGTCTGTGTGAGTGTCTGTGTGTGTCTGTGTGAGTGTATGAGTGAGTGTCTGTGTGTGTGTCTGTGTGTGTGTCTGTGTGAGTCTCTGTGTGAGTGTATGAGTGAGTCTCTGTGTGAGTGTGTGTGTGTCTGTGTGAGTCTCTGTGTGTGTGTCTGTGTGAGTCTCTGTGTGAGTGTCTGTGTGAGTGTATGAGTGAGTGTATGAGTGAGTGTATGAGTGAGTCTCTGAGTGTCTGTGTGAGTGTATGAGTGAGTCTCTGAGTGTCTGTGTGAGTGTATGAGTGAGTCTCTGAGTGTCTGTGTGAGTGTATGAGTGAGTCTCTGAGTGTCTGTGTGTGTGTGCTAACCACTGCACCACCGCTGCCCCGCCAGGCACGTACATCCCGCACAAGGAGGTGGAGGTGGTGGAGTCTCTGTGAGTGTCTGTGTGAGTGTCTGTGTGAGTGTCTGTGTGAGTCTCTGTGTGTGTGTCTGTGTGAGTGTCTGTATGAGTGTGTGTTAGTGTGTGTGTGTCTGTGTGTGTGTGTCTGTGTGTGTGTCTGTGTGTGTGTGCTAACCACCGCTGCCCCGCCAGCCACGTACATCCCGCACAAGGAGGTGGAGGTGGTGGAGTCTCTGTGTGTGTGTCTGTGTGAGTGTCTGTGTGTGTGTCTGTGTGAGTCTCTGTGAGTGTGTGTGTGAGTCTCTGTGTGTGTGTCTGTGTGTGTGTGAGTCTCTGTGTGTGTGTGTCTGTGTGAGTGTCTGTGTGTGTGTCTGTGTGAGTGAGTGTCTGTGTGTGTGTGTCTGTGTGAGTGTGTGAGTGAGTGTCTGTATGAGTGAGTGTATGAGTGAGTGTGCTAACCACCGCTGCCCCGCCAGCCACGTACATCCCGCACAAGGGGGTGGAGGTGGTGGAGTCTCTGCGTGTGTGTCTGTGTGAGTGAGTGTGTGTGTGTCTGTGTGAGTGTCTGTGTGAGTGTGTGTTAGTGTGTGTGTGTCTGTGTGTGTGTCAGTGAGTGTGTGAGTGTCTGTGTGTATGTGTGTGTGAGTGTGCTAACCACTGCACCACCACCGCTCCTCTGCCAGCCACGTACATCCCGCACAAGGAGGTGGAGGTGGTGGAGTCTCTGTGAGTGTGTCTGTGTGAGTGAGTGTGTGAGTGTCTGTGTGAGTCTCTGTGTGAGTCTCTGTGTGAGTCTCTGTGTGTGTGTCTGTGTGAGTGTATGTGTGAGTCTCTGTGTGAGTCTCTGTGTGAGTGTCTGTGTGTGTGTCTGTGTGTGTGTGCTAACCACCGCTCCTCTGCCAGCCACGTACATCCCGCACAAGGAGGTGGAGGTGGTGGAGTCTCTGTGTGTGAGTCTGTGTGAGTCTCTGTGTGAGTCTCTGTGTGTGTCTGTGTGAGTGTCTGTGTGAGTGTCTGTGTGAGTGTGCTAACCACTGCACCACCACTGCTGCCCCGCCAGGCACGTACATCCCGCACAAGGAGGTGGAGGTGGTGGAGTCTCTGTGTGAGTGAGTGTGTGTGAGTGAGTGTGTGAGTGTCTGTGTGTGTGAGTGTCTGTGTGAGTGCTAACCACTGCACCACCGCTGCCCCGCCAGGCACGTACATCCCGCACAAGGAGGTGGAGGTGGTGGAGTCTCTGTGAGTCTCTGTGTGTGAGTGTCTGTATGAGTGAGTGTGTGAGTGTATGAGTGAGTGTATGAGTGAGTCTCTGTATGAGTGTCTGTGAGTGTGCTAACCACTGCACCACCGCTCCTCTGCCAGCCACGTACATCCCGCACAAGGAGGTGGAGGTGGTGGAGTCTCTGTGTGAGTGAGTGTCTGTGTGAGTGTCTGTGTGTGTGTCTGTGTGTGTGAGTGTGTGAGTGTCTGTGTGTGTGTGCTAACCACCGCTGTCCCTGCCAGGCACGTACATCCCGCACAAGGAGGTGGAGGTGGTGGAGTCTCTGTGAGTCTCTGTGTGTGAGTGTCTGTATGAGTGAGTGTGTGAGTGTATGAGTGAGTGTATGAGTGAGTCTCTGTATGAGTGTCTGTGAGTGTGCTAACCACTGCACCACCGCTGTCCCTGCCAGCCACGTACATCCCGCACAAGGAGGTGGAGGTGGTGGAGTCTCTGTGTGTGAGTGTGTGTGAGTCTGTGTGTGAGTGTCTGTGTGAGTGTGTGAGAGTCTGTGTGAGTGAGTGTGTGAGTCTCTGTGTGTGTGTGTGTGTGAGTGTCTGTGTGAGTGAGTGTATGAGTGAGTGTGCTAACCACCGCTGTCCCTGCCAGGCACGTACATCCCGCACAAGGAGGTGGAGGTGGTGGAGTCTCTGTGTGTGTGTGAGTGAGTGAGTGTATGTGTGAGTCTCTGTGTGTGTGTCTGTGTGAGTCTCTGTGTGTCTGTGTGTGTGAGTGGGTGAGTGTGCTAACCACTGCACCACCGCTGTCCCTGCCAGGCACGTACATCCCGCACAAGGAGGTGGAGGTGGTGGAGTCTCTGTGAGTGTCTGTGTGTGTGTGTGTGTGAGTGTCTGTGTGAGTGTCTGTATGAGTGAGTGTGCTAACCACCGCTCCTCTGCCAGGCACGTACATCCCGCACAAGGAGGTGGAGGTGGTGGAGTCTCTGTGAGAGTGAGTCTCTGTGTGAGTGCTAACCACTGCACCACCGCTGCCCCGCCAGGCACGTACATCCCGCACAAGGAGGTGGAGGTGGTGGAGTCTCTGTATGAGTGAGTCTCTGTGTGAGTGCTAACCACTGCACCACCGCTCCTCTGCCAGCCACGTACATCCCGCACAAGGAGGTGGAGGTGGTGGAGTCTCTGTGAGTGTGTGAGTGAGTGTCTGTATGAGTGTCTGTATGAGTGAGTGTGTGAGTGAGTGTGCTAACCACTGCTGTCCCCGCCAGCCACGTACATCCCGCACAAGGAGGTGGAGGTGGTGGAGTCTCTGCGTGCCACCATCGTGTTGCCCAACCACGCCGTGAAGCTGCGAGCTCGTCGCGACCTCGTGGACCGTGCCAGCAACACACGAGTGACGGGTCAGCCCACACGCAGACTCCTGCAACACGTGTGTCACTGTGTCAGTGTGTCACTGTGTGTCACTGTGTGTGTGTCAGTGTCACTGTGTGTGTGTGTGTGTGTCACTGTGTGTGTGTCAGTGTGTGTCACTGTGTCAGTGACTGTGTCAGTGTGTGTGTGTGTGTGACTGTGTGTGTCTGTGTTTGTGTGTGTGTCACTGTGTGTCTGTGTGTGACTGTGTGTGTCAATGTGTCAGTGACTGTGTCAGTGTGTGTGTCAGTGTGTGTCACTGTGTGTGTGTGACTGTGTGTGTCACTGTGTGTGTGTCACTGTGTGTGTCTGTGTGTGTGTGTGACTGTGTCAGTGTGTGTGTGTTTGTGTGTGTGTGTGTCACTGTGTGTGTCACTGTGTGTGTGTGTGTGTGACTGTGTCAGTGTGTGTGTCACTGTGTGTGTGTGACTGTGTGTGTGTGTGACTGTGTCACTGTGTGTCACTGTGTGTGTGTGTGACTGTGTGTGTGTCTGTGTGTGTGATTGTGTCTGTGTCACTGTGTGTGTGTCACTGTGTGACTGTGTGTCTGTGTGTGTGTCAGTGTCTGTGTGTCAGTGTGTGTCTGTGTGATTGTGTCTGTGTGTGTCACTTTGTCAGTGTGTGTGTGTCTGTGTGTGTGTGTGTGTCAGTGTGTGTGTGTCACTGTGTGTGTGTGTCACTGTGTGTGTGTGTGTCACTGTGTCAGTGTGTGTGTGTGTCACTGTGTGTGTGTGTGACTGTGTGTGTGTGTCTGTGTGTGTCACTGTGTGTGTGTCACTGTGTGTGTGTCAGTGTGTGTGACTGTGTGTGTCACTGTGTGTGTGTGTCACTGTGTGTGTGTGTGACTGTGTCACTGTGTGTCACTGTGTGTGTGTGTGTCTGTGTGTGTCAGTGTGTGTGACTGTGTGTGTGTGTGTGACTGTGTGTGTCAGTGTGTGTGTGACTGTGTCAGTGTGTGTGTGTGTGTGTGTGTCAGTGTGTGTGTCTGTGTTTGTGTGTGTGTCACTGTGTGTGTCTGTGTGTGACTGTGTGTGTGTGTCAGTGTGTGTGTCTGTGTTTGTGTGTGTGTCACTGTGTGTCTGTGTGTGTCTGTGTGTGTCAGTGTGTGTGTGACTGTGTGATTGTGTCTGTGTGTGTGTGACTGTGTCAGTGACTGTGTCAGTGTGTCTGTGTCAGTGTGTGTGTGTGTCACTGTGTGTGTGACTGTGTGTGTGTGACTGTGTGATTGTGTCTGTGTGTGTCTCTGTGTGTGTGTCAGTGTCTGTGTGTCAGTGTGTGTCTGTGTGTCAGTGTGTGTGTGACTGTGTGATTGTGTCTGTGTGTGTCACTTTGTCAGTGTGTGTGTGTGTGTCTGTGTGTGTCAGTGTGTGTGTCTGTGTGTGTGTCAGTGTGTGTGTGTGTCAGTGTTTGTGTGTCTGTGTGTGTGTGACTGTGTGTGTGTCTGTGTGTGTGTCAGTGTGTGTGTGTGTCACTGTGTGTGTGTGACTGTGTGATTGTGTCTGTGTGTGTCTCTGTGTGTCTGTGTGTGTGTGTGTGTCACTGTGTGTATCAGTGTGTGTCTGTGTGTGCTTGTGTGTGTGTCAGTGTGTGTCTGTGTGTGTCTGTGTGTGAGTGTCAGTGTGTGTGTCAGTGTGTGTGTGTGTCAGTGTGTCTGTGTGTGTCTCTGTGTCAGTGTGTGTGTGTCAGTGTGTGTGTCAGTGTGTGTGTGTGTGTGTCAGTGTGTGTCTGTGTGTGTCTCTGTGTCAGTGTGTGTGTGTCAGTGTGTGTGTCAGTGTGTGTGTCACTGTGTGTGACTGTGTGTGTGTGACTGTGTCAGTGACTGTGTCAGTGTGTGTGTGTGTGTCTGTGTGTGTGTGTCAGTGTGTGTGTGTGTGTCACTGTGTGTGACTGTGTGACTGTGTGTGTGTCACTGTGTGTGTGTGTGTCTGTGTGTGTGTCACTGTGTGTGTCAGTGTGTGTGTCAGTGTGTGTGTGTCAGTGTGTGTGTGTGTTTGTGTGTGTGTCTGTGTGTGTGTGTGTGACTGTGTGTGTCAGTGTGTGTGTGTGTCTGTGTGTGTGTGACTGTGTGTATCTGTGTGTGTGTCAGTGTGTGTGTGTGTGTCTGTGTGTGTTTGTGTGTGTGTGTCTGTGTGTGTGTGTGTGACTGTGTGTGTCAGTGTGTGTGTGTGTCTGTGTGTGTGTGACTGTGTGTGTCAGTGTGTGTGTGTGTGTCTGTGTGTGTTTGTGTGTGTGTGTCAGTGTGTGTGTGTGTGTCAGTGTGTGTGTGTGTCTGTGTGTGTGTGTCTGTGTGTGTGTGGCTGTGTGTGTGTGTCTGTGTGTGTGTGTCAGTGTGTCTCTGTGTGTGTGTGTGTGTCACTGTGTCAGTGTGTGTGTGTTTGTGTGTGTCAGTGTGTGTCTGTGTGTGTCAGTGTGTGTCACTGTGTGTGTGTCACTGTGTCAGTGTGTGTGTGTGTCAGTGTGTGTGTGTGTCAGTGTGTGTGTGTGTCAGTGTGTGTGTCTCTGTGTCTGTGTGTGTGTGTCTGTGTGTGTGTGTGTCTGAGTGTGTGTGTATGTGTGTGTGTTTGTGTGTGTGTCAATGTGTGTGTGTGTCAGTGTGTGTCTGTGTGTGTCACTGTGTGTGTCAGTGTGTGTGTCACTGTGTCAGTGTGTGTGTGTGTCAGTGTCTGTGTCAGTGTGTGTGTCAGTGTGTGTGTCAGTGTGTGTGTCTGTGTGTGTCAGTGTGTGTGTGTGTGTGTCAGTGTGTGTGTGTGTGTCAGTGTGTGTGTGTGTGTGTCACTGTGTCAGTGTCTGTGTGTGTCAGTGTGTGTGTCACTGTGTGTGTGTATGTGTCACTGTGTCAGTGTGTGTGTGTGTGTCAGTGTGTGTGTGTCACTGTGTCAGTGTGTGTGTGTCAGTGTGTGTGTCAGTGTGTGTGTGTCACTGTGTGTGTCAGTGTGTGTGTCAGTGTGTGTGTCAGTGTGTGTGTGTGTGTGTCACTGTGTCAGTGTGTGTGTGTGTCTGTGTGTGTGTGTCAGTGTCTGTGTGTGTGTGTCAGTGTGTGTCTGTGTGTGTGTGTCACTGTGTGTGTGTGTGTCTGTGTGTGTGTGTCTGTGTGTGTGTGTCTGTGTGTGTGTCAGTGTCAGTGTCTGTGTGCGTGTGTGTCACTGTGTCAGTGTCTGTGTGTCTGTGTGTGTGTCAGTGTGTGTGTGTGTGTCAGTGTGTGTGTGTCTGTGTGTGTCAGTGTGTGTGTCTGTGTATGTGTCAGTGTGTGTGTGTGTGTGTCAGTGTGTGTGTCTGTGTGTGTGTGTCTGTGTGTATGTCTGTGTGTATGTCTGTGTGTGTGTGTCAGTGTGTGTGTTTGTCTGTGTGTGTGTCAGTATGTGTGAGTGTGTGTGTAGTGTAGCGGGTAGCGCTACGCTGCACTACGAACCCGGCGATTCCCGCTCACGGCCAACACCGCCGGTGACGATTCTCTGAACCGGTCCTGGGCCTCCCCTAGGTCGACTCAGCCTCAAACGAGCAGTAGCTGGTGTAGCGGTGGTGTAGTAGTGGTGGTGTAGTAGTGGTGGTGTAGTAGCGGTGGTGTAATAGTGGTGGTGGTGTAGTAGTGGTGGTGGTGTAGTAGTAGTGGTGTATTAGTAGTGGTGTAGTAGCGGTGGTGTAGTGGTGGTGTAGTAGTAGTGGTGGTGTAATAGTGGTGGTGGTGTAGTAGTGGTGTAGTAGTGGTGGTGTGGTAGTGGTGGTGGTGTAGTAGTAGTGGTGTAGTAGTGGTGTAGTAGTGGTGGTGTGGTAGTGGTGTAGTAGTAGTGGTGTAGTAGTGGTGGTGTAGTACTGGTGGTGTAATAGTGGTGGTGTAGTAGCGGTGGTGTAGTAGTAGTGTAGTAGTAGTGGTGGTGGTGTAGTAGTGGTGTAGTAGCGGTGGTGTAGTAGCGGTGGTGTAGTAGTGGTGGTGTAGTGGTGGTGTAGTAGTAGTGGTGGTGTAATAGTGGTGGTGGTGTAGTAGTAGTGGTGGTGTAGTAGTAGTGGTGTATTAGTAGTGGTGTAGTAGCGGTGGTGTAGTAGCAGTGGTGTAGTAGTGGTGGTGTAGTGGTGGTGTAGTAGTAGTGGTGGTGTAATAGTGGTGGTGGTGTAGTAGTGGTGGTGGTGTAGTAGTAGTGGTGTATTAGTAGTGGTGTAGTAGCGGTGGTGTAGTGGTGGTGTAGTAGTAGAGGTGGTGTAATAGTGGTGGTGTAGTAGTAGTGGTGGTGTAGTGGTGGTGTGGTAGTGGTGGTGGTGTAGTAGTAGTGGTGTAGTAGTGGTGTAGTAGTGGTGGTGTGGTAGTGGTGTAGTAGTGGTGGTGTGGTAGTGGTGTAGTAGTAGTGGTGTAGTAGTGGTGGTGTAGTACTGGTGGTGTAGTAGTGGTGGTGTAGTAGTGGTGTTGTAGTAGTGGTGGTGTAGTAGTGGTGTGCTGGTAGTGTAGTAGTAGTGGTAGTGGTGGTGGTGTAGTAGTGGTGTAGTGGTGGTGGTGTAGTAGTGGTGGTGTAGTAGTGGTGGTGTACTGGTGTAGTTGTAGTGGTGTACTGGTGTAGTAGTAGTGGTGGTGTAGTAGTGGTGGTGTAGTAGTGGTGGTGTAGTAGTGGTGGTGTACTGGTGTAGTAGTGGTGGTGTACTGGTGTAGTAGTGGTGGTGGTGTAGTGGTGGTGTAGTAGTGGTGGTGTAGTAGTGGTGGTGTAGTAGTGGTGTAGTAGTGGTGGTGTAGTAGTGGTGGTGTACTGGTGTAGTAGTGGTGGTGTACTGGTGTAGTAGTAGTGGTGGTGTAGTAGTGGCGGTGTAGTAGTGGTGGTGTAGTAGTGGTGGTGTAGTAGTAGTGGTGTAGTAGTGGTGGTGGTGTAGTAGTACTGGTGGTGTAGTAGTAGTGGTGGTGTAGTAGTGGTGGTGTAGTAGTGGTGTTGTAGTAGTGGTGGTGTAGTAGTGGTGTGCTGGTAGTGTAGTAGTAGTGGTGGTGGTGTAGTAGTGGTGTAGTGGTGGTGGTGTAGTAGTGGTGGTGTAGTAGTGGTGGTGTACTGGTGTAGTAGTAGTGGTGTACTGGTGTAGTAGTAGTGGTGGTGTAGTAGTGGTGGTGTAGTAGTGGTGGTGTAGTAGTGGTGGTGTAGTAGTGGTGGTGTACTGGTGTAGTAGTGGTGGTGTACTGGTGTAGTAGTAGTGGTGGTGTAGTAGTGGTGGTGTAGTAGTGGTGGTGTAGTAGTGGTGTAGTAGTGGTGGTGTAGTAGTGGTGGTGGTGTAGTAGTAGTGGTGGTGTAGTAGTGGTGGTGTAGTAGTGGTGGTGGTGTAGTAGTGGTGGTGTAGTGTTGGTGGTGTAGTGGTGGTGGTGTAGTAGTAGTGGTGTAGTAGTGGTGGTGTAGTAGTAGTGGTGGTGTAGTAGTGGTGGTGTAGTAGTGGTGGTGTAGTAGTGGTGGTGTAGTAGTGGTGGTGTAGTAGTAGTGGTGTAGTAGTGGTGGTGTAGTAGTGGTGGTGGTGTAGTAGTGGTGGTGTAGTGTTGGTGGTGTAGTGGTGGTGGTGTAGTAGTAGTGGTGTAGTAGTGGTGGTGTAGTAGTGGTGGTGGTGTAGTAGTGGTGGTGTAGTAGTGGTGGTGTAGTAGTGGTGGTGTAGTAGTGGTGGTGTAGTAGTAGTGGTGTAGTAGTGGTGGTGGTGTAGTAGTAGTGGTGTAGTAGTAGTAGTAGTGGTGTAGTAGTGGTGGTGTACTGGTGTAGTAGTGGTGGTGTACTGGTGTAGTAGTAGTGGTGGTGTAGTAGTGGTGGTGTAGTAGTGGTGGTGTAGTAGTGGTGGTGTAGTAGTAGTGGTGTAGTAGTGGTGGTGGTGTAGTAGTAGTGGTGGTGTAGTAGCAGTGGTGGTGTAGTAGTGGTGGTGTAGTAGTGGTGTTGTAGTAGTGGTGGTGTAGTAGTGGTGGTGTAGTAGTGGTGTGCTGGTAGTGTAGTAGTAGTGGTGGTGGTGTAGTAGTGGTGTAGTGGTGGTGGTGTAGTGGTGGTGGTGTAGTAGTGGTGGTGTAGTAGTGGTGGTGTACTGGTGTAGTAGTAGTGGTGTACTGGTGTAGTAGTAGTGGTGGTGTAGTAGTGGTGGTGTAGTAGTGGTGGTGTAGTAGTGGTGGTGTAGTAGTGGTGGTGTACTGGTGTAGTAGTGGTGGTGTACTGGTGTAGTAGTAGTGGTGGTGTAGTAGTGGTGGTGTAGTAGTGGTGGTGTAGTAGTGGTGGTGTAGTAGTAGTGGTGTAGTAGTGGTGGTGGTGTAGTAGTAGTGGTGGTGTAGTGGTGGTGTAGTAGTGGTGGTGTAGTAGTGGTGGTGTAGTAGTAGTGGTGGTGTAGTGGTGGTGTAGTAGTGGTGGTGTAGTAGTGGTGGTGTAGTAGTGGTGGTGTAGTAGTGGTGGTGTAGTAGTGGTGGTGTAGTAGTGGTGGTGGTATAGTAGTGGTGGTGTAGTGTTGGTGGTGTAGTGGTGGTGGTGTAGTAGTAGTGGTGTAGTAGTGGTGGTGTAGTAGTGGTGGTGGTGTAGTAGTGGTGGTGTAGTAGTGGTGGTGTAGTAGTGGTGGTGTAGTAGTGGTGGTGTAGTAGTGGTGGTGTAGTAGTGGTGGTGTAGTAGTGGTGGTGTAGTAGTAGTGGTGTAGTAGTGGTGGTGTAGTGGTGGTGTAGTAGTGGTGGTGTAGTAGTGGTGGTGTAGTAGTGGTGGTGTAGTAGTAGTGGTGGTGTAGTAGTGGTGGTGTAGTAGTGGTGGTGGTGTAGTGGTGGTGTAGTAGTGGTGGTGTAGTAGTGGTGGTGTAGTAGTAGTGGTGTAGTGGTGGTGGTGTAGTAGTGGTGGTGTAGTAGTGGTGTAGTAGTGGTGGTGTAGTAGTAGTGGTGTACTGGTGGTGTAGTAGTGCAGGGAACATCGCTAGCACTGGGGGAGAGACAAAGGCGGCCGGGCGTGGTGGTCCTGACCACCCACCCCCTCTGTGTGTGTAGCCACAGTGCCGGTAGCCTTCATAGACGCTGCTGCTACTGCTACTAACACAGCACTTGCCCCTACAGCCTGCTACAGGCTACCTGGGGGAGCTTTGTGTCTATAGGCACTGCTGCTACTAACAGCACTTGCCCCTACAGCCTGCTACAGACTACCTGGGGGAGCTTTGTGTCTATAGGCACTGCTGCTACTAACAGCACTTGCCCCTACAGCCTGCTACAGACTACCTGGGGGAGCTTTGTCGTTGTGTATACGGGTGAACGGGTGGGGTGAGATTGTAGGTGAGTGAGTGGGTGGGTGGGTGAGTGAGTGAGTGGGTGAGTGAGTGGGTGAGTGAGTGAGTAGGTGAGTGCGTGGGTAGGTGAGTGAGTGGGTGAATGGGTGAGTGGGCGGGTGAGTGGTTAAGTGAGTGAGTGAGTGGGTGAGTGAGTGAGTGTGTGAATGGGTGAGTTAGTGGGTGAGTGAGTGAGTGAGTGGGTGAGTGGGTGAGTGAGTGGGTGGGTGATTGAGTGAGTGAGTGGGTGAGTGAGTGAGTGGGTGAGTGGGTGGGTGAGTGAGTGGGTGGGTGAGTGAGTAGGTGAGTGAGTGGGTGAATGGGTGAGTGAGTGGGTGAGTGGGTGAGTGAGTGAGTGGGTGAGTGAGTAGGTGAATGGGTGAGTGAGTGAGTGGGTGATTGAGTGAGAGCGTGGCTGAGTGGGTGAGTGAGTGAGTGGGTGAGTGAGTGAGTGAGTGGGTGAGTGAGTGGGTGAGTGAGTAGGTGAGTGAGTGAGTGACTGAGTGGGTGAGTGAGTGGGTGACGAGGTGAGGCTCGCTCACCAGGTGAGGAGTGGTTATGGAGGAAGCTCGGCGCTTACCTCCCTGGCGCATATGAGGAGGTGGTGGAGATCGTCTCAGCTCACATCCTCACCGACAAGGTGAGCACCACCACCACCACTCACCACCACTCACCACCACTCATCACCACACCCACCACCACCACTCACCACCACCACCACTCATCACCACACTCACCACCACTCACCACCACTCACCACTCACCACCACACACCACCACCACCACTCACCACCACCACACTCACCACCACTCACCACCACCACTAACCACCACCACTCACCACCACACACCACCACCACTCATCACCACCACCACCACACTCACCACCACTCACCACCACCACTAACCACCACCACTCACCACCACACACCACCACCACTCATCACCACCACCACCACACTCACCACCACTCACCACCACTACTCACCACCACTCACCACCACCACCACACTCACCACCACTCACCACTCACCCTCACACTCACCACCACACTCACCACCACTCACCACCACCACCGCACTCACCACCACCCCCACCACCACTACACTCACCACCACTCACCACCACCACACTCACCACCACTCACCACCACCACACTCACCACCACTCACCACCACCACACTCACCACCACTCACCACCACCACACTCACCACCACTAACCACCACCACACTCACCACACTCACCACCACTCACCACCACCACACTCACCACCACTCACCACCACACTCACACCACTCACCACCAGCACTCACCACCACACTCACCACCACTCATCACCACACACCACCACCACTCACCACCACTCACCACCACTCACCACCACCACACTCACCACCACCACACTCACCACCACTCACCACCACACACCACCACCACCACCACACTCACCACCACTCACCACCACCACCACCACCACTCACCACCACTACTACACCACCACTCACCACCACTCACCACCACCACTCACCACCACACACCACCACCACCACTCACCACCACCACTCACCACCACTCACCACCACACACCACCACCACTCACCACCACCACTCACCACCACTCACCACCACACACCACCACCACTCACCACCACTCACCACCACACTCACCACCACACTCACCACCACCACCACTCACCACCACCACACTCACCACCACTCACCACCACCACCACTCACCACCACCACTCACCACCACACTCACCACCACTCACCACCACCACCACTCACCACCACACTCACCACCACTACACTGACCACCACACTCACCACCACCACCACCACTACACTCACCCCCCCACACTCACCACCACCACCACTCAGCACCACCACACTCACCACCACACTCACCACTCACCACCCCCCCACACTCACCACCACCACCACTCACCACCACCACTCACCACCATCACTCACCACCACCCACACTCACTCACCACCACCACCACCACTCACCACCACTCACCACCACACACCACCACCACCACTCACCACCACCACTCACCACCACCACTCACCACCACACTCACCACCACACTCACCACCAGCACTCACCACCACACTCACCACCACTCACCACCACCACTCACCACCACTCACCACCACCACCACCACTCACCACCACCACACACCACCACCACCACCACTCACCACCACACACCACCACCACTCACCACCACACACCACCACCACCACTCACCACCACTAACCACCACCACTCACCACCACCACTCACCACCACCACTCACCACCACACACCACCACTCACCACCACACTCACCACCACCACTAACCACCACACTCACCACCACTCACCACCACACACACCACCACCACTCACCACCACCACTCACCACCACACTCACCACCACTCACCACCACTCACCACCACCACCACTCACCACCACCACTCACCACCACACTCACCACCACCACACTCACCACCACTCGCCACCACCACCACTACTCACCACCACTCACCACCACCACCACTCACCACCACACACCACCACCACTCACCACCACCACACTCACCACACTCACCACCACTACTCACCACCACTCACCACCACCACTCACCACCACTCACCACCACTCACCACCACCACTCACCACCACCACCACCACTCACCACCACCACACACCACCACCACCACTCACCACCACACACCACCACCACTCACCACCACACACCACCACCACCACTCACCACCACTAACCACCACACTCACCACCACCACTCACCACCACCACTCACCACCACACACCACCACTCACCACCACACTCACCACCACACTCACCACCACCACTAACCACCACACTCACCACCACTCACCACCACCACTCACCACCACCACACACCACCACACACACCACCACTCACCACCACTCACCACCACCACCACTCCCCACCACCACTCACCACCACACTCACCACCACCACACTCACCACCACTCGCCACCACCACCACTACTCACCACCACTCACCACCACCACCACTCACCACCACACACCACCACCACTCACCACCACCACACTCACCACACTCACCACCACTACTCACCACCACTCACCACCACTCACCACCACCACTCACCACCACTCACCACCACACACCACCACACACCACCACCACACTCACCACCTCTCGCCACCACCACCACACTCACCACCACTCACCACCACCACCACTCACCACCACCACTCCCCACCACACTCACCACCACTCACCACCACCACCACTCACCACCACACTCACCACCACTACACTGACCACCACACTCACCACCACCACCACCACTACACTCACCCCCCCACACTCACCACCACCACCACTCAGCACCACCACACTCACCACCACTCACCACCACCACCACTCACCACCACCACTCACCACCACACTCACCACCACTCACCACCACCACCACTCACCACCACACTCACCACCACTACACTGACCACCACACTCACCACCACCACCACCACTACACTCACCCCCCCACACTCACCACCACCACCACTCAGCACCACCACACTCACCACCACACTCACCACTCACCACCCCCCCACACTCACCACCACCACCACTCACCACCACCACTCACCACCATCACTCACCACCACCCACACTCACTCACCACCACCACCACCACTCACCACCACTCACCACCACACACCACCACCACCACTAACCACCACCACACACCACCACCACACACCACCACACTCACCACCACACTCACCACCAGCACTCACCACCACACTCACCACCACTCACCACCACCACTCACCACCACTCACCACCACCACCACCACTCACCACCACCACACACCACCACCACCACCACTCACCACCACACACCACCACCACACACCACCACACACCACCACCACCACACACCACCACTAACCACCACACTCACCACCACCACTCACCACCACCACTCACCACCACACACCACCACTCACCACCACACTCACCACCACCACTAACCACCACACTCACCACCACTCACCACCACCACTCACCACCACCACTCACCACCACACTCACCACCACTCACCACCACTCACCACCACCACCACTCACCACCACCACTCACCACCACACGCACCACCCCCACACTCACCACCACTCGCCACCACCACCACTACTCACCACCACTCACCACCACCACCACTCACCACCACACACCACCACCACTCACCACCCCCACACTCACCACACTCACCACCACTACTCACCACCACTCACCACCACCACTCACCACCACTCACCACCACTCACCACCACCACTCACCACCACCACCACCACTCACCACCACCACACACCACCACCACCACTCACCACCACACACCACCACCACTCACCACCACACACCACCACCACCACTCACCACCACTAACCACCACACTCACCACCACCACTCACCACCACCACTCACCACCACACACCACCACTCACCACCACACTCACCACCACACTCACCACCACCACTAACCACCACACTCACCACCACTCACCACCACCACTCACCACCACCACTCACCACCACACTCACCACCACTCACCACCACTCACCACCACCACCACTCACCACCACCACTCACCACCACACTCACCACCACCACACTCACCACCACTCGCCACCACCACCACTACTCACCACCACTCACCACCACCACCACTCACCACCACACACCACCACCACTCACCACCACCACACTCACCACACTCACCACCACTACTCACCACCACTCACCACCACTCACCACCACCACTCACCACCACTCACCACCACACACCACCACACACCACCACCACACTCACCACCTCTCGCCACCACCACCACACTCACCACCACTCACCACCACCACCACTCACCACCACCACTCACCACCACACTCACCACCACTCACCACCACCACCACTCACCACCACACTCACCACCACTACACTGACCACCACACTCACCACCACCACCACCACTACACTCACCCCCCCACACTCACCACCACCACCACTCAGCACCACCACACTCACCACCACTCACCACCACCACCACTCACCACCACCACTCACCACCACACTCACCACCACTCACCACCACCACCACTCACCACCACACTCACCACCACTACACTGACCACCACACTCACCACCACCACCACCACTACACTCACCCCCCCACACTCACCACCACCACCACTCAGCACCACCACACTCACCACCACACTCACCACTCACCACCCCCCCACACTCACCACCACCACCACTCACCACCACCACTCACCACCATCACTCACCACCACCCACACTCACTCACCACCACCACCACCACTCACCACCACTCACCACCACACACCACCACCACCACTCACCACCACCACTCACCACCCCCACTCACCACCACACTCACCACCACCACCACTCACCACCACCACTCACCACCACACTCACCACCACCACACTCACCACCACTCGCCACCACCACCACTACTCACCACCACTCACCACCACCACCACTCACCACCACACACCACCACCACTCACCACCACCACACTCACCACACTCACCACCACTACTCACCACCACTCACCACCACCACTCACCACCACTCACCACCACTCACCACCACCACTCACCACCACCACCACCACTCACCACCACCACACACCACCACCACCACTCACCACCACACACCACCACCACTCACCACCACACACCACCACCACCACTCACCACCACTAACCACCACACTCACCACCACCACTCACCACCACCACTCACCACCACACACCACCACTCACCACCACACTCACCACCACACTCACCACCACCACTAACCACCACACTCACCACCACTCACCACCACCACTCACCACCACCACTCACCACCACACTCACCACCACTCACCACCACTCACCACCACCACCACTCACCACCACCACGCACCACCACACTCACCACCACCACACTCACCACCACTCGCCACCACCACCACTACTCACCACCACTCACCACCACCACCACTCACCACCACACACCACCACCACTCACCACCACCACACTCACCACACTCACCACCACTACTCACCACCACTCACCACCACTCACCACCACCACTCACCACCACTCACCACCACACACCACCACACACCACCACCACACTCACCACCTCTCGCCACCACCACCACACTCACCACCACTCACCACCACCACCACTCACCACCACCACTCACCACCACACTCACCACCACTCACCACCACCACCACTCACCACCACACTCACCACCACTACACTGACCACCACACTCACCACCACCACCACCACTACACTCACCCCCCCACACTCACCACCACCACCACTCAGCACCACCACACTCACCACCACACACCACCACCACCACTCACCACCACCACTCACCACCACACTCACCACCACTCACCACCACCACCACTCACCACCACACTCACCACCACTACACTGACCACCACACTCACCACCACCACCACCACTACACTCACCCCCCCACACTCACCACCACCACCACTCAGCACCACCACACTCACCACCACACTCACCACTCACCACCCCCCCACACTCACCACCACCACCACTCACCACCACCACTCACCACCATCACTCACCACCACCCACACTCACTCACCACCACCACCACCACTCACCACCACTCACCACCACACACCACCACCACCACTCACCACCACCACTCACCACCACCACTCACCACCACACTCACCACCACACTCACCACCAGCACTCACCACCACACTCACCACCACTCACCACCACCACTCACCACCACTCACCACCACCACCACCACTCACCACCACCACACACCACCACCACCACCACACACCACCACACACCACCACCACTCACCACCACACACCACCACCACCACTCACCACCACTAACCACCACACTCACCACCACCACTCACCACCACCACTCACCACCACACACCACCACTCACCACCACACTCACCACCACCACTAACCACCACACTCACCACCACTCACCACCACACTCACCACCACCACTCACCACCACCACTCACCACCACACTCACCACCACTCACCACCACTCACCACCACCACCACTCACCACCACCACTCACCACCACACTCACCACCACCACACTCACCACCACTCGCCACCACCACCACTACTCACCACCACTCACCACCACCACCACTCACCACCACACACCACCACCACTCACCACCACCACACTCACCACACTCACCACCACTACTCACCACCACTCACCACCACCACTCACCACCACTCACCACCACTCACCACCACCACTCACCACCACCACCACCACTCACCACCACCACACACCACCACCACCACTCACCACCACACACCACCACCACTCACCACCACACACCACCACCACCACTCACCACCACTAACCACCACACTCACCACCACCACTCACCACCACCACTCACCACCACACACCACCACTCACCACCACACTCACCACCACCACTAACCACCACACTCACCACCACTCACCACCACACTCACCACCACCACTCACCACCACCACGCACCACCACACTCACCACCACTCACCACCACTCACCACCACCACCACTCACCACCACCACTCACCACCACACTCACCACCACCACACTCACCACCACTCGCCACCACCACCACTACTCACCACCACTCACCACCACCACCACTCACCACCACACACCACCACCACTCACCACCACCACACTCACCACACTCACCACCACTACTCACCACCACTCACCACCACCACTCACCACCACTCACCACCACTCACCACCACCACTCACCACCACCACCACCACTCACCACCACCACACACCACCACCACCACTCACCACCACACACCACCACCACTCACCACCACACACCACCACCACCACTCACCACCACTAACCACCACACTCACCACCACCACTCACCACCACCACTCACCACCACACACCACCACTCACCACCACACTCACCACCACACTCACCACCACCACTAACCACCACACTCACCACCACTCACCACCACCACTCACCACCACCACTCACCACCACCACTCACCACCACACTCACCACCACTCACCACCACTCACCACCACCACCACTCACCACCACCACTCACCACCACACTCACCACCACCACACTCACCACCACTCGCCACCACCACCACTACTCACCACCACTCACCACCACCACCACTCACCACCACACACCACCACCACTCACCACCACCACACTCACCACACTCACCACCACTACTCACCACCACTCACCACCACTCACCACCACCACTCACCACCACTCACCACCACACACCACCACACACCACCACCACACTCACCACCTCTCGCCACCACCACCACACTCACCACCACTCACCACCAATCACCACCACTCACCACCACACTGACACCACTCACCACCACCACACTCACCACCACACTCACCACCAATCACCACCACACTGACACCGCTCACCACCACCACTCACCACCACACGCCACCACCACTCACCAGCACTCACCACCACTCACCACCACACTCACCAGCACTCACCACCACTCACCACCACACTCACCACTCACCACCACACACCACTACCACTCACCACCACTCACCACACTCACCACCACTCACCACCACTCACCACCACCACACTCACCACCACCACACTCACCACCACTCACCACCACTCACCACCACCACTCACCACCACACAACACCACCACACACCACACTCACCACCACACTCACCACCACTCACCACCACACACCACCACCACCACCACTCACCACCACCACACTCACCACACTCACCACCACTCACCACCACCACTAACCACCACCACTCACCACCACACACCACTACCACTCATCACCACCACCACCACTCACCACCACCACTCACCACCACTCACCACCACCACCACTCACCACCACCACTCACCACCACTCACCACCACTCACCACCACCACTAACCACCACCACTAACCACCACACACCACCACCACTCATCACCACCACCACCACACTCACCACCACTCACCACCACACACCACCACCACTCACCACCACACTCACCACCACTCACCACCACCACACTCACCACCACCACACTCACCACCACTCACCACCACACTCACACAACTCACCACACACCACCACCACTCACCACCACCACACTCACCACCACCACACTCACCACCACTCACCACCACCCTCACACCACTCACCACCACCACCAGCACTCACCACCACACTCACCACCACTCACCAATACTCACCACCACCACTCACCACCACCACTCACCACCACCACCCACACTCACCACCCACACTCACCACCCCCACCACCACCACCACACTCACTCACCACTCACCACCACTCACCACCACACACCACCACTCACCACCACCACCACTCACCACCACCACTACACTCACCACCCCACCCCCCACCACACTCACCCCCCACCCCCCACCCCCCACCCACCCCACCCACCCACCACCCCCCACCCCCCACAGAAAGCGCTCCACGTGCGAGCCACTCGCTCCTTCACCTCGGCGGAGGCTGGGGCCGGGCCCTCTGGGCCGGCACGGCGCTGTGGTGAGGAGTGGCTCGTGAGCTGTGCCCAGACGGACAGTTTCATCCCTGGCGTGCACGAGGAGGTGGTGAGCGAGGTGGACATCACCACGCTCACACGGCGACAGTATTGTGTCCTCGTCAACCCCGTCGGGAGGGACGGAAAACCACAGCTGGGCCACAAGCTGCTGGTCAAGGTTACTCGCTCACTAGCTCGCTCGCTAACGTACTCACTCGCTCACTAGCTCGCTCGCTAACGTACTCACTCGCTCGCTCGCCCACTCGCTCGCTCACTCACTCACTCATTCAGTCGCTCGCTCACTCGCTCACTTACTCACCCGCTCGCTCGTTCGCTCACTCGCCGGTTCACTCACTCGCTCACTCGCTCACTCGCTCACTCACTCGCTCGCTCACTCACTCGCTCGCTTACCCGCTCGCTCGCTCGCTCACTCACTGACTCATTCAGTCGCTCGCTCACTCGCTCACTCACTCACTCGCTCACTCGCTCACTCACTCGCTCGCTCACTCACTCACTCGCTCACTCGCTCACTCACTCACTCACTCGCCGGTTCACTCACTCACTCGCTCACTCACTCGCTCGCTCGCCCACTCGCTCGCTCACTCACTGACTCATTCAGTCGCTCACTCACTCACTTACTCACTCATTCACTCGCTCACTCACTCACTCGCTCACTCACTCACTCGCTCACTCGCTCACTCACTCACTCACTCGCCGGTTCACTCACTCACTAGCTCACTCACTCGCTCACTCACTCACCCGCTCACTCACTCGCTCACTCACTCACTCGCTCACTCACTAGCTCGCTCACTCGCTCACTCACCGGTTCACTCACTCACTAGCTCACTCACTCGCTCACTCACTCACTCGCTCACTTACTCACTCACTCACTCGTTCACTCACTCACTCACTCGCTCACTCACTCACTCGCCCACCCGCTCGCTCGCTCACTCACTCGCTCGCCCGCTCACTCGCTCACTCACTCACTCACTCGCTCACTCGTTCACTCACTCACTCGCTCACTCACTCACTCACCCGCTCGCTCGTTCGCTCACTAGCTCGCTCACTCACCTGCTCGCTCGTTCGCTCACTAGCTCGCTCACTCACTTACTCACTCACTCACTCGCTCACTCACTCACTCACTCATCCGCTCACTCACTCACTCAGTAGCTCACTCACTCACTCGCTCACTCACTCACTCACTCACTCACTCGCTCACTCACTCACTCACTCGCTCGCTCGTTCGCTCACTCACTCACTCACCCGCTCGCTCGTTCGCTCACTAGCTCGCTCACTCACTTACTCACTCACTCGCCCACCCGCTCGCTCACTAACGTACTCACTCACTCACTCATCCGCTCGCCGGTTCACTCACTCACTCGCTCACTCACTTACTCACTCAATAGCTCGCTCGCTCACCCGCTAGCTCACTCGCCGGTTCACTCACTTACTCACTCACTCACTCACTTGCTCACTTACTCACTCACTCACTCGCTCACTCACTCGCTCGCTCGCTCACTCACTCACTCACTCGCTCACTTACTCACTCGCTCGCTCACTCGCTCACTCACTCGCTCACTCACTCACCCGCTCACTCACTCACTCACCACTCACTCACTCACTCGCTCACTCACTCAGTAGCTCACTCACTCACTCGCTCACTCACTCACTCACTCGCTCACTCACTCGCTCGCTCGCTCACTCACTCACTCACTCGCTCACTCGCTCACTCACTCGCTCGCTCACTTACTCACTCACTCGCTCACTCACTCACTCACCCACCCACTCACTCGCTCACTCACTCACTTATTCACTCACTCGCTCACTCAGTCACTCACTCAGTCACTCACTCAGTTACTTACTCACTCACTCACTCACTTGCTCACTCACTTGCTCACTCGCTCACTCACTCACTCACTCGCTCGCTCACTCACTCGCTCGCTCGCTCACCCACTCACTTGCTCACTCGCTCACTCACTCACCCACTCACTCACTCACACACTCGCTCACTCACTCACTCACTTGCTCACTCACTCACTCACACACTCACTCACTCACTCGCTCACTCACTCACTCGCTCGCTCGCTCAATCACTCACTAGCTCACTCACTCACTCACTCGCTCGCTCACTCACTCACTCACTCGCTCACTCACTCACTCGCTGACTCATTCAGTTGCTCGCTCACTCACTCACTCACCCACCCACTCACTCACTCACTCGCTCACTCACTCACTCACCCACCCACTCACTCACTCGCTCACCCACCCACTCACTCACTCACTCACTAGCTCACTCACTCACTTGCTCACTCACTCACACACTCACTCACTTGCTCGCTCGCTCACTCGCTCACTCACTCACTCACTCACTTGCTCACTCACTCGCTCACCCACTCACTCACTCACTCGCTCACTCACTCACTCACTTGCTCACTCACTCACTCGCTCACTCACTCACTCACTCGCTCACTCACTCACTCACTCGCTCACTCACTCACTCACTTGCTCGCTCGCTAACTCACTCACAATGTCGTTGTAGTTTACAATGTTGTTGTTGTTGTTTACAATGTTGTTGTTGTTGTTTATAATGTTGTTGTTTACAATGTTGTTGTTGTTTACAATGTTGTTGTTGTTGTAGTTTACATGTTGTTGTTGTTTACAATGTTGTTGTTGTTGTTTACAATGTTGTTGTTGTTGTTTACAATGTTGTTGTTGTTGTTGTTTACAATGTTGTTGTTGTTTACAATGTTGTTGTTGTTTACAATGTTGTTGTTTACAATGTTGTTGTTGTTGTTTACAATGTTGTTGTTGTTGTTGTTTACAATGTTGTTGTTGTTGTTTACAATGTTGTTGTTGTTGTTTACAATGTTGTTGTTTACAATGTTGTTGGTGTTTGTTGTTGTTGTTGTTGTTTACAATGTTGTTGTTGTTTACAATGTTGTTGGTGTTTGTTGTTGTTGTTTACAATGTTGTTGTTGTTGTTTACAATGTTGTTGTTGTTGTTTACATGTTGTTGTTGTTGTTTACAATGTTGTTGTTGTTTACAATGTTGTTGTTTACAATGTTGTTGGTGTTTGTTGTTGTTGTTGTTTACAATGTTGTTGTTGTTTACAATGTTGTTGGTGTTTGTTGTTGTTGTTTACAATGTTGTTGTTGTTGTTTACAATGTTGTTGTTGTTTGTTGTTGTTGTTGTTTACAATGTTGTTGTTGTTGTTTACATGTTGTTGTTGTTGTTTACAATGTTGTTGTTGTTTACAATGTTGTTGTTTACAATGTTGTTGGTGTTTGTTGTTGTTGTTGTTTACAATGTTGTTGTTGTTTACAATGTTGTTGGTGTTTGTTGTTGTTGTTGTTTACAATGTTGTTGTTGTTTACAATGTTGTTGTTGTTTACAATGTTGTTGTTGTTGTTTACAATGTTGTTGTTGTTGTTTACAATGTTGTTGTTGTTGTTTACAATGTTGTTGTTGTTGTTTACATGTTGTTGTTGTTTACAATGTTGTTGTTGTTTACAATGTTGTTGTTTACAATGTTGTTGGTGTTTGTTGTTGTTGTTGTTGTTTACAATGTTGTTGTTGTTTACAATGTTGTTGGTGTTTGTTGTTGTTGTTGTTTACAATGTTGTTGTTGTTGTTTACAATGTTGTTGTTGTTTGTTGTTGTTGTTGTTTACAATGTTGTTGTTGTTTACATGTTGTTGTTGTTGTTTACAATGTTGTTGTTGTTTACAATGTTGTTGGTGTTTGTGGTTGTTGTTGTTTACAATGTTGTTGTTGTTTACAATGTTGTTGGTGTTTGTTGTTGTTGTTGTTTACAATGTTGTTGTTGTTTACAATGTTGTTGTTGTTTACAATGTTGTTGTTGTTTACAATGTTGTTGTTGTTTGTTGTTGTTGTTGTTTACAATGTTGTTGTTGTTGTTTACATGTTGTTGTTGTTTACAATGTTGTTTTTGTTGTTTACAATGTTGTTGTTGTTGTTTACAATGTTGTTGTTGTTTGTTGTTGTTGTTTACAATGTTGTTGTTTACAATGGTGTTGTTGTTGTTTACAATGTTGTTGTTGTTTACAATGTTGTTGTTGTTGTTTACAATGTTGTTGTTGTTTGTTGTTGTTGTTTACAATGTTGTTGTTTACAATGTTGTTGTTGTTGTTTACAATGTTGTTGTTGTTGTTTACAATGTTGTTGTTGTTGTTTACAATGTTGTTGTTGTTGTTTACAATGTTGTTGTTGTTGTTTACAATGTTGTTGTTGTTGTTTACAATGTTGTTGTTGTTTACAATGTTGTTGTTGTTGTTGTTTACAATGTTGTTGTTGTTGTTTACAATGTTGTTGTTGTTGTTTACAATGTTGTTGTTGTTGTTTACAATGTTGTTGTTGTTGTTTACAATGTTGTTGTTGTTGTTTACAATGTTGTTGTTGTTGTTTACAATGTTGTTGTTGTTGTTTACATGTTGTTGTTGTTTACAATGTTGTTGTTGTTTACAATGTTGTTGTTTACAATGTTGTTGTTGTTGTTTACAATGTTGTTGTTGTTTACAATGTTGTTGTTGTTGTTGTTTACAATGTTGTTGTTGTTTACAATGTTGTTGTTGTTGTTTACAATGTTGTTGTTGTTTACAATGTTGTTGTTGTTTACAATGTTGTTGTTTACAATGTTGTTGTTGTTGTTGTTTACAATGTTGTTGTTGTTGTTTACAATGTTGTTGTTGTTGTTTACAATGTTGTTGTTGTTGTTTACAATGTTGTTGTTGTTGTTTACAATGTTGTTGTTGTTGTTTACAATGTTGTTGTTGTTGTTTACAGTGTTGTTGTTGTTTACAATGTTGTTGTTGTTGTTTACAATGTTGTTGTTGTTGTTGTTTACAATGTTGTTGTTGTTGTTGTTTACAATGTTGTTGTTGTTTACAATGTTGTTGTTGTTGTTTACAATGTTGTTGTTGTTGTTTACAATGTTGTTGTTGTTTACAATGTTGTTGTTTACAATGTTGTTGTTGTTGTTGTTTACAATGTTGTTGTTGTTGTTTACAATGTTGTTGTTGTTGTTTACAATGTTGTTGTTGTTTACAATGTTGTTGTTGTTGTTGTTTACAATGTTGTTGTTGTTGTTTACAATGTTGTTGTTGTTTACAATGTTGTTGTTGTTGTTTACAGTGTTGTTGTTGTTTACAATGTTGTTGTTGTTGTTTACAATGTTGTTGTTGTTGTTTACAATGTTGTTGTTGTTGTTTATAATGTTGTTGTTGTTGTTTACAATGTTGTTGTTGTTTGTTGTTGTTGTTGTTTACAATGTTGTTGGTGTTTGTTGTTGTTGTTGTTTACAATGTTGTTGTTGTTGTTTACAATGTTGTTGTTGTTTACAATGTTGTTGTTGTTTGTTGTTGTTGTTGTTTACAATGTTGTTGTTGTTGTTTACATGTTGTTGTTGTTGTTTACAATGTTGTTGTTGTTGTTTACAATGTTGTTGTTGTTTACATGTTGTTGTTGTTGTTGTTGTTTACAATGTTGTTGTTGTTGTTTACAATGTTGTTGTTGTTGTTTACAATGTTGTTGTTGTTGTTTACAATGTTGTTGTTGTTGTTTACAATGTTGTTGTTGTTGTTTACAATGTTGTTGTTGTTGTTTACAATGTTGTTGTTGTTGTTTACAATGTTGTTGTTGTTGTTTACAATGTTGTTGTTGTTTACAATGTTGTTGTTGTTGTTGTTTACAATGTTGTTGTTGTTGTTGTTTACAATGTTGTTGTTGTTGTTTACATGTTGTTGTTGTTGTTTACAATGTTGTTGTTTACAATGTTGTTGTTGTTGTTTACAATGTTGTTGTTGTTGTTTACAATGTTGTTGTTGTTGTTTACAATGTTGTTGTTGTTTGTTGTTGTTGTTGTTTGTTGTTGTTGTTGTTTACAATGTTGTTGTTTACAATGTTGTTGTTGTTTACAATGTTGTTGTTGTTGTTTACAATGTTGTTGTTGTTGTTGTTTACAATGTTGTTGTTTACAATGTTGTTGGTGTTTGTTGTTGTTGTTTACAATGTTGTTGGTGTTTGTTGTTGTTGTTGTTTACAATGTTGTTGTTGTTTACAATGTTGTTGTTGTTGTTTACAATGTTGTTGTTGTTGTTTACAATGTTGTTGTTGTTTACAATGTTGTTGTTGTTGTTTACAATGTTGGTGTTGTTGTTTACAATGTTGTTGTTGTTGTTTACAATGTTGTTGTTGTTGTTTACAATGTTGTTGTTGTTTACAATGTTGTTGTTGTTGTTTACAATGTTGTTGTTGTTTACAATGTTGTTGTTGTTGTTTGTTGTTGTTGTTGTTTACAATGTTGTTGTTGTTGTTTACAATGTTGTTGTTGTTTACAATGTTGTTGTTTACAATGTTGTTGGTGTTTGTTGTTGTTGTTTACAATGTTGTTGGTGTTTGTTGTTGTTGTTGTTTACAATGTTGTTGTTGTTGTTTACAATGTTGTTGTTGTTGTTTACAATGTTGTTGTTGTTTACAATGTTGTTGTTGTTGTTGTTTACAATGTTGTTGTTGTTGTTGTTTACAATGTTGTTGTTGTTGTTTACAATGTTGTTGTTGTTTACAATGTTGTTGTTGTTGTTTACAATGTTGTTGTTGTTGTTTACAATGTTGTTGTTGTTGTTTACAATGTTGTTGTTGTTGTTTACAATGTTGCTGTTGTTGTTTACAATGTTGTTGTTGTTGTTTACAATGTTGTTGTTGTTGTTGTTGTTTACAATGTTGTTGTTGTTGTTGTTGCTGCCACAGGGAGAGAAGTCGTTCTTCCTGCAGCCCGGGGAGTGGCTGGAGAATGGAATCCAGGAAGTTTACATCCTGGGGGAGGAGGAGGGATTAGTTCTGACCGCTAGGGAAGCGTTCACCCTTACTGACGAGGTGAGTCAGTGAAGAGGTGAGTCAGTGAAGAGGTGAGTGAGTGAGTGAAGAGGTGAGTGAGTGAGTCAGTGAGTGAAGAGGTGAGTGAGTGAGTCAGTGAGTGAGTGAAGAGGTGAGTAAGTGAGTGAGTGAAGAGGTGAGTACACACACTCTCACTGACGAGGTGAGTCAGGGAAGAGGTGAGTCAGTGAGTGAAGAGGTGAGCACACACACACTCTCACTGACGAGGTGAGTCAGTGAGTGAAGAGGTGAGTCAGTGAGTGAAGAGGTGAGTCAGTGAGTGCATGAGTGAGTGAAGAGGTGAGTACACACCCTCACTGACGAGGTGTGTGAGTGATGGGGTGAGTGAAGAGGTGAGTACACACACACACACTCACTGAGGAGGTGTGTGAGTGATGGGGTGAGTGAAGAGGTGAGTACACACACACTCACTGACGAGGTGTGTGAGTGATGGGGTGAGTGAAGAGGTGAGTACACACACACACACTCACTGAGGAGGTGTGTGAGTGATGGGGTGAGTGAAGAGGTGAGTACACACACACACTGACGAGGTGAGTCAGTGAAGAGGTGAGTACACACACACTCTCACTGACGAGGTGAGTCAGTGAAGAGGTGAGTACACACACACACTCTCACTGACGAGGTGAGTGAGTGACGAGGTGAGTGCATGAGTGAGTGAAGAGGTGAGTACACACTCACTCTCACTGACGAGGTGAGTCAGGGAAGAGGTGAGTCAGGGAAGAGGTGAGTCAGTGAGTGAAGAGGTGAGTGAGTGAGTGAAGAGGTGAGTACACACTCTCACTGACGAGGTGTGTGAGTGATGGCGTGAGTGAAGAGGTGAGTACACACACACACACTCACTGACGAGGTGAGTCAGTGAAGAGGTGAGTGCATGAGTGAGTGAAGAGGTGAGTACACACTCACTCTCACTGACGAGGTGAGTCAGGGAAGAGGTGAGTCAGTGAGTGAAGAGGTGAGTGAGTGAGTCAGTGAGTGAGTGAAGAGGTGAGTGAGTGAGTGAAGAGGTGAGTACACACACTCACACTCACTGAGGAGGTGAGTGTGTGTATGAGAGTACACACACACACACTCACCTCGTCAGTGAGTGTGTGTGTGTGTACTCACTGACGAGGTGACAGAGTGTCACACCCCCACCCCCTCCCTCCCCCCTCTCTCCTCCCCCCACCACCCCCCCACCACCCCCCCACTACCCCCCACTACCCCCCCACTACCCCCCACAGTCAGGCGACGTGTTGGAGGAGCGACGTGCGGGGGACCGCTGGATGATCCGTGGGCCGCTGGAATACGTTCCGCCGCTGTGACGACCTCCTCCCTGTCCCTTCCCCCCACCACCACCACCCCCCCACTACCCCCCACTACCCCCCCACTACCCCCCACTACCCCCCACAGTCAGGCGACGTGGTGGAGGAGCGACGTGCGGGGGACCGCTGGATGATCCGGGGGCCGCTGGAATACGTTCCGCCCGTGCAGGTGGAGGTGGTGGCCCGGCGCCACTCCATCCCCATGGACGACAACGAGGGCATCTACGTCAGGGACATCAAGAGCGGGAAGGTGAGTGCGGATATCGGGGGTTGTGAGCTCGGCGGATGTCGGGGGTTGTGAGCTCGGCGGTTGTCGGGGGTTGAGTTTGGCGGATGTCGGGGGTTGAGTTTGGCAGATGTCGGGGGTTGAGTTTGGCGGATGTCGGGGGTTGAGTTTGGCGGATGTCGGGGTTGAGTTTGGCGGATATCGGGGTTGAGTTTGGCGGATATCGGGGTTGAGTTTGGCGGATATCGGGGTTGATCTTGGCGGATATCGGGGTGTGCTCCCCCAGGTGCGTGCGGTGTGTGGCCAGACCTACATGCTGACGCAGGACGAGGCTGAACTCGGCGGTTATCGGGGTTGTGAGCTCGGCGGTTATCGGAGTTGAGTTTGGCGGATATCGGGGTTGTGATCTTGGCTGATATTGGGGTTGTGATCTTGGCGGATATCGGGGTGTGCCCCCCCTCCCCTACCCCAGGTGCGTGCGGTGTGTGGCCAGACCTACATGCTGACGCAGGACGAGGCTGAGCTCGGCGGTTATCGGGGTTGAGTTTGGCGGATATCGGGGTTGAGTTTGGCGGATATCGGGGTTGAGTTTGGCGGATATCGGGGTTGAGTTTGGCGGATGTCGGGGTTGAGTTTGGCGGATATCGGGGTTGAGTTTGGCGGATATCGGGGTTGAGTTTGGCGGATGTCGGGGTTGAGTTTGGCGGATATCGGGGTTGAGTTTGGCGGATATCGGGGTCGAGTTTAACGGATATCGGGGTGTGCCCCTGCCCCAGGTGCGTGCGGTGTGTGGCCAGACCTACATGCTGACGCAGGACGAGGCTGAGCTCGGCGGTTATCGGGGTTGAGTTTGGCGGATATCGGGGTCGAGTTTGGCGGATATCGGGGTTGAGTTTGGCGGATGTCGGGGTTGAGTTTAACGGTTATCGGGGTTGATCTTGGCGGATATCGGGATGTGCCCCTCCCCTACCCCCCCAGGTGCGTGCGGTGTGTGGCCAGACCTACATGCTGACGCAGGACGAGGCTGAGCTCGGCGGATATCGGGGTTGAGTTTGGCGGATATCGGGGTTGAGTTTGGCGGATATCGGGGTTGATCTTGGCGGATATCGGGGTCGAGTTTGGCGGATATCGGGGTTGAGTTTAACGGATATCGGGGTGTGCCCCCCTACCCCAGGTGCGTGCGGTGTGTGGCCAGACCTACAGGACGAGGCTGAGCTCGGCGGTTATCGGGGTTGAGTTTGGCGGATATCGGGGTTGAGTTTGGCGGATATCGGGGTCGAGTTTGGCGGATATCGGGGTTGAGTTTGGCGGATATCGGGGTTGAGTTTAACGGATATCGGGGTTGAGTTTGGCGGATATCGGGGTTGAGTTTAACGGATATCGGGGTGTGCCCCTACCCCAGGTGCGTGCGGTGTGTGGCCAGACCTACATGCTGACGCAGGACGAGGCTGAGCTCGGCGGTTATCGGGGTTGAGTTTGGCGGATATCAGGGTTGATCTTGGCGGATATCGGGGTTGAGTTTGGCGGATATCGGGGTTGAGTTTGGCGGATATCGGGGTTGAGTTTGGCGGATATCGGGGTTGAGTTTGGCGGATATCGGGGGTTGAGTTTGGCGGATATCGGGGTCGAGTTTGGCGGATGTCGGGGTTGAGTTTGGCGGATGTCGGGGTTGAGTTTGGCGGATATCGGGGTTGAGTTTGGCGGATATCGGGGTTGAGTTTGGCGGATATCGGGGTTGAGTTTGGCGGATATCGGGGTTGAGTTTGGCGGTTATCGGGGTTGAGTTTGGCGGATATCGGGGTTGAGTTTAACGGATATCGGGGTTGAGTTTTAGCGGATATCGGGGTTGAGTTTAACGGATATCGGGGTACCCCCCTGCCCCAGGTGCGTGCGGTGTGTGGCCAGACCTACATGCTGACGCAGGACGAGGCTGAGCTCGGCGGATATCGGGGTTGAGTTTGGCGGATATCGGGGTTGAGTTTGGCGGATATCGGGGTTGAGTTTGGCGGATATCGGGGTTGAGTTTGGCGGATATCGGGGTTGAGTTTAACGGATATCGGGGTGTGCCCCTGCCCCAGGTGCGTGCGGTGTGTGGCCAGACCTACATGCTGACGCAGGACGAGGCTGAGCTCGGCGGTTATCGGGGTTGAGTTTGGCGGATATCGGGGTCGAGTTTAACGGTTATCGGGGTTGAGTTTAACGGATATCGGGGTTGAGTTTGGCGGATATCGGGGTGGAGTTTAACGGATATCGGGGTGTGCCCCTGCCCCAGGTGCGTGCGGTGTGTGGCCAGACCTACATGCTGACGCAGGACGAGGCTGAGCTCGGCGGTTATCGGGGTTGAGTTTGGCGGATATCGGGGTTGAGTTTGGCGGATATCGGGGTTGAGTTTGGCGGATATCGGGGTCGAGTTTGGCGGATATCGGGGTTGAGTTTGGTGGATATCGGGGTCGAGTTTAACGGATATCGGGGTGCGCCCCTACCCCAGGTGCGTGCGGTGTGTGGCCAGACCTACATGCTGACGCAGGACGAGGAGCTGTGGGAGAAGTCGTTGCCACCCAACGTGGAGTCGTTGCTCACGTGGTCCCGGGACCCCCTCTCACAGCGGGGGGAGCGGCCCCCCCCCCCACCTGGGTGGTGGTGGGGGGGGGGTTGGTGGGGGGGTGGTGGTGGGTGGTGGGGTTGGTGGGGCACAGAGGGACCGCACCCGAGTGGTCACCTACAGCGTCCCACACAACGCCGCTGTGCAGGTCTACGACTACAAGGAGAAGCGGGCTCGGTGAGGGGGGGGGGGGGTTGGAGAGGGGGGGTGGGGGAGGGGCTAGGGGGGGGGTGGGGGAGGGGCTAGGGGGGGGGTGGGGGAGGGGCTAAGGGGGGTTGGTGGTGGTGGTTTGGGGGGGGAGTGGGGGTTGGAGAGGGGGGGGGCTAGGGGGGGGTTGGAGAGGGGGGGGCTAGGGGGGGTTGGAGGGGGGGGGTTGGAGAGGGGGGGGCTAGGGGGGGGTGGGGGGGGGGGGGTTGGAGAGGGGGGGGCTAGGGGGGGGGGTTGGTGGGGAGGGGGGTTGGAGAGGGGGGGGCTAGGGGGGGGCTTGGTGGGGGAGGGGTTGGAGAGGGGGGGGGCTAGGGGGGGGCTTGGTGGGGGGGGGGGGCTAGAGAGGGGGGGGGGGCTAGAGGAGTGGGGGGTGTGGGTGGGGGTTGTCGTTTGGCCCCTAGATGTTGCAGCTGAGCCCCGATACAAGCAGCTCACTGACGCTCCCCCCCCCCCCCCCCCCCCCCCCTCCCCCCCTCCCCCTCCCCTCCCCCCCCCGCCCCCCCCTCCCCCCCCCAGGGTGGTGTTTGGGCCCGAGATGGTCCGCCTGGACCCCGACGAACACTTCACCGTGCTGTCTCTCTCGGGGGACAAGCCCAAGCGTCCGCACGTCACCCGCTCGCTGTGCCTGCTCCTGGGCCCGGACTTCTGTAGCGACGTCATCACCGTGGAGACCGCCGACCACGCACGCCTACAGCTGCAGCTCTCCTACAACTGGTGGGGGGGAGTGGTGGTGGTGGGGGGAGTGGTGGGGGGGGGGGAGTGGTGGTGGGGGGAGTGGTAGAAGGGGCGTCAGTAGGTCGGTCGCTCGGTTCAGTCGGCGGATTGGTCGGTGGGCCGAATGGTCGCTCGGGCCCGTTCACTCACAGGGGGAGGCGGCTCGGCTCGCTCGCCGCACCGCTCGGCTCGCTCACCGTACCGCTCGCTCACCGCTCGCTCACCGCACCACTCGCTCACCGCACCGCTCGGCTCGCTCACCGCTCGGCTCGCTCGCCGCTCGCTCACCGCACCGCTCGGCTCGCTCACCGCACCGCTCGCTCACCGTACCACTCGGCTCGCTCACCGTACCGCTCGGCTCGCTCACCGCTCGGCTCGCTCACCGCACCGCTCGCTCACCGCTCGCTCACCGTACCGCTCGCTCGCCGTACCGCTCGCTCACCGTACCGCTCGCTCACCGCACCGCTCGCTCACCGCACCGCTCGCTCGCCGTACCGCTCGCTCACCGTACCGCTCGCTCACCGTACCGCTCGCTCGCCGTACCGCTCGCTCACCGCACCGCTCGCTCACCGTACCGCTCGCTCACCGTACCGCTCGCTCACCGTACCGCTCGCTCACCGTACCGCTCGCTCGCCGTACCACTCGCTCACCGTACCACTCGCTCACCGTACCGCTCGCTCACCGTACCACTCGCTCACCATACCACTCGCTCACCGTGCCACTCGCTCACCGCACCACTCGCTCACCGTACCGCTCGCTCACTGCACCACTCGCTCACTGTACCACTCGCTCACCGTACCACTCGCTCACCGTGCCACTCGCTCACCGTACCACTCGCTCACCGTACCACTCTCTCACCGTACCGCTCGCTCACCGTACCACTCGCTCACCGTACCACTCGCTCACCGTACCACTCGCTCACCGCACCACTCGCTCGCTCACCGTACTGCTCGCTCACCGTACCACTCGCTCACCGCACCGCTCGCTCACCGTACCACTCGCTCACCGTACCACTCGCTCACCGTACCACTCGCTCACCGTACCACTCGCTCACCGTACCACTCGCTCACTGCTCGCTCACTGCTCCCTCACCGCACCACTCGCTCACCGCACCACTCGCTCACCGCTCGCTCGCTCGCTCACCACACCGCTCGCTCACCGTACCACTCGCTCGCTCACCGCACCGCTCGCTCACCGCACCGCTTGCTCACCGCTCACCGCTCGCTCACCGTTCGCTCACCACACCCCCTCTCTCTCTCTCTCGGCTCGGCCGTTTCGGCACAAGGCACTTTGAGAGGGCGTCCCTGACCACCGGCTCCGGCACCGGCGGCAAGGAGGAGGGGGAGGGGGGGGAGGGGGAGGGGGAGGGGGGGGCCCCCAGCGAGGCCCCCAGCGAGGCCTCCCTGCGACTCTTCTCAGTGCCCGACTTTGTGGGCGACGCCTGCAAGGCCGTGGCCTCACGAGTGCGAGGATCCGTGGCCTCCGTGCAGTTTGACGACTTCCACAAGGTCGGTGGGGGGGGGGGGGGGGGAGGGGGTGGAGGTGGAGGGGGTGGGGGGGTGGGGGTGGAGGGGGGGTGAGGGAGTGGGAGGGGCGGTGGAGGGGGTGGGGGGTGGAGGGGGGGAGGGAGGGAGGGGGGGGTGGGGGGTGGGAAGGGAGGGGGGGAGGGGGGGTGGGGGAGGGAGGGATGGGGGGTGAGAGGGGTGGAGGAGGAGGGAGGGGAGGTGTGGGGAGGGGCGATGGGGTAGGGGAGGTGGGGGGTGGAGGGGGGGGTGAGGGAGTGGGAGGGGCGGTGGAGGGGGTGGGGGGTGGAGGGGGTGGAGGTGGAGGGGGTGGGGGGAGGGGGAGGGGCGATGGAAGGGGGGGGAGGGGGGAGGGGTAGGGGAGGTGAGGGGTGGAGGGGGGGGGGTGAGGGAGTGGGAGGGGCGGTGGAGGGGGGGAATGAGGGGGGGGTGTAGGGGGAGGGGGTGGGGAGAGGGGGCGGGGTGATTGTGCATCATCATCATCATTGTGCATCATCATCATCATTGTGAATCATCATCATCATCACTGTGAATCATCATCACCATTGTGCATCATCATCACCATTGTCCATCATAATCATCATGTGCATCATCATCATCATTGTGCATCATCATCATCATTGTGAATCATCATCATCATCACTGTGAATCATCATCACCATTGTGCATCATCATCACCATTGTCCATCATAATCATCATGTGCATCATCATCATCATTGTGCATCATCATCATCATTGTGAATCATCATCACCATCATCATCATTGTCCATCATCACCACCATTGTGCATCATCATCATCATTGTGAATCATCATCATCATTGTCCATCATCATCATCATTGTCCATCATCATCATCATCATTGTGAATCATCATCATCATTGTGAATCATCATCATCATTGTCCATCATCATCATCATTGTCCATCATCATCACCATTGTGCATCATCATCACCATTGTGAATCATCATCACCATTGTCCATCATCATCACCATTGTGCATCATCATCACCATTGTGCATCATCATCATCACCATTGTGCATCATCATCACCATTGTGCATCATCATCATCATTGATCATCATCATCTCTCACCATCTCTCACCATCTCTCACCATCTCTCACCATCTCTCACCATCTCTCACCATCTACTCACCATCTCTCACCACCTCTCACCATCTCTCACCATCTCTCACCATTTCTCACCATCTCTCACCACCTCTCACCATCTCTCACCATCTCTCGCCATCTCTCGCCATCTCTCGCCATCTCTCGCCATCTCTCGCCATCTCTCGCCATGTCTCACCATCTCTCACCAACTCTCACCATCTCTCACCACCTCTCACCATCTCTCGCCATCTCTCGCCATCTCTCGCCATCTCTCGCCATCTCTCACCATCTCTCACCATCTCTCACCATCTCTCACCATCTCTCGCCATCTCTCACCATCTCTCACCATCTCTCACCATGTCTCGCCATCTCTCGCCATCTCTCACCATCTCTCACCATCTCTCACCATGTCTCACCATCTCTCACCATCTCTCGCCACCTCTCGCCACCTCTCGCCATCTCTCACCATCTCTCACCATGTCTCACCAGCTCTCACCATCTCTCACCATCTCTCACCATCTCTCACCACCTCTCACCACCTCTCACCATCTCTCACCACCTCTCACCACCTCTCACCATCTCTCACCACCTCTCACCTTCTCTCACAATCTCTCACCATCTCTCACCATCTCTCACCATCTACTCACCATCTCTCACCATCTCTCACCATCTCTCACCATCTCTCACCATCTCTCAACATCTCTCAACATCTCTCACCATCTCTCACCACCTCTCACCACCTCTCACCATCTCTCAACATCTCTCACCATCTCTCACCACCTCTCACCACCTCTCACCACCTCTCACCATCTCTCACCACCTCTCACCATCTCTCACCACCTCTCACCATCTCTCACCATCTCTCACCTTCACCACCACCACCACCACCACCCACCCACCCACCCCTACCCCCCAACACAGAACTCGAGCAAGATCATCCGCACGTCTGTGTTTGGGCTGGACGAGTCCCTGCGGGTCCGCCCTCAGCTGCGCTTCCCGCAGAACGGCCTCATCATCAGCAGCGTCGACGTGCAGGGCGTTGAGCCCGTGGACCAGCGCACTCGCGACGCTCTGCAGAAGAGCGTCCAGCTGGCCATCGAGATCACCACCAACTCGCAGGAAGCCACCGCGCGGTAGGGCGGTGGGAGAGACACGGGGAGGAGGAGGGAGAGACACGGGGAGGGAGAGGGGAGACACGGGGAAGGGGGAGACATGGGGGGGAGAGACACGGGGGTGAGACACGGAGGGGGAGACACGGGGTGAGAGACACGGGGTGGGAGACACGGGGTGAGAGACACGGGGTGAGAGACACGGAGGAGAGGGAGACACGGAGGGTGAGACACGGGAGAGACACGGGGTGAGAGACACGGGGGAGAGGGAGACATGGAGGGTGAGACACGGGGGAGACACGGGGGAGGGTGAGACACGGGGTGAGAGACACGGGGTGAGACACGGGAGAGACACGGGGTGAGAGACACGGGGGAGAGGGAGACATGGAGGGTGAGACATGGGGGAGACACGGGGAAGGGGGAGACACGGGGTGAGAGACACGGTAGGAGAGGGAGACACGGAGGGGGAGACACGGGGGTGAGACACACGGGGAGGGAGAGGGGAGACACGGGGGGGAGACACGGTGTGAGAGACACGGGGTGAGAGACAGGGGGGTAAGACACAGGGGAGGGTGAGACACAGGAGGAGTGAGACACAGGGCGTTGAGCCCGTGGACCAGCGCACTCGCGACGCTCTGCAGAAGAGCGTCCAGCTGGCCATCGAGATCACCACCAACTCGCAGGAAGCCACCGCGCGGTAGGGCGGTGGGAGAGGGGGAGAGGAGGAGGGAGAGACACGGGGAAGGGTGGGGTGAGACACGGGGTGAGAGACACGGGGGGGGAGAGACACGGGGGTGAGACACGGGGTGAGAGACACGGGGTGAGAGACACGGGGGTGAGAGACACGGGGTGAGAGACACGGGGGGTGAGACACGGGGGAGACACGGGGGAGGGTGAGACACGGGGGAGGGTGAGACACGGGGTGAGAGACACAGGGTGAGAGACACGGGGTGAGAGGGAGACACGGAGGGTGAGACACGGGGGAGACACAGGGGAGGGGGAGACACGGGGTGAGAGACACGGGGTGAGAGACACGGGGTGAGAGACACGGGGTGAGAGACACGGGGGAGGGTGAGACACGGGGTGAGAGACACGGGGTGAGACACACGGGGTGAGAGACACGGGGTGAGAGACCCGGGGGGGTGAGACACGGGGTGAGAGACACGGGGTGAGAGACACGGGGTGAGAGACACGGGGGAGGGTGAGACACGGGGTGAGAGACACGGGGTGAGACACACGGGGTGAGAGACACGGGGTGAGAGACACGGGGTGAGAGACACGGGGTGAGAGACACGGAGGAGAGGGAGACACGGAGGGGGAGAGACACGGGGGAGGGTGAGACACGGAGGGGGAGAGACACGGGGTGAGAGACACGGGGTGAGAGACACGGGGTGAGAGACACGGAGGAGAGGGAGACACGGAGGGGGAGACACGGGGGTGAGACACACGGGGAGGGAGAGGGGAGACACGGGGGGGAGACACGGGGGTGAGAGACACGGGGTGAGAGACACGGGGTGAGAGACACGGGGGTGAGAGACACGGGGTGAGAGACACGGGGTGAGAGACACGGGGGAGAGTGAGACACGGGGGGGAGACACGGAGGGGGAGACACGGGGGTGAGAGACACGGGGTGAGAGACACGGGGTGAGAGACACGGGGTGAGAGACACGGGGTGAGAGACACGGAGGGGGGAGACACGGGGGGTGAGAGACACGGGGTGAGAGACACGGGAGGGAGACACGGGGAGGGGGGGGGGGGAGACACGGAGGGGGAGACACAGGGGTTGGAGATGCGGGGGGGGAGAGACAACAGAGGGACTCAACACTCCCTACATCTCACCACGTGTCTCCACCCCACGTGTCTCCTCCCCCCCCCCCGTGTCTCCCCCCCCCGTGTCCCCCCCCTCCCCCCCCCCGTGTCCCCCCCCCCCCGTGTCCCCCCCCCCGTTGTCCCCCCCCCCCTGCCCCCCAGGCACGAGGCTGAGCGTCTGGAGCAGGAGGCCCGTGGACGTTTGGAGCGGCAGCGAATCAGCGACCAGGCGGAGGCTGAGAAGGCGCGGAAGGAGCTGTTACAGCTGCAGGCCTACAGGTGGGGGGGGGGGGGGGGGGGGGGGGGGGGGGGGCGAGGTGGGGGGGAGGTGGGGGGCGAGGTGGGGGGCGAGGTGGAAGGGGGGGGCACGGGGGTTGGTGGAGAGATGGGTGGGGGTGTTGTTTATTGTTGTTGTTGTTTATTGTTGTTGTTGGTTGTTGTTGTTGGTTGTTTATTGTTGTTGTTGGTTGTTGTTGTTGTTTATTGTTGTTGTTGTTTATTGTTGTTGTTGTTTATTGTTGTTGATGTTGATGTTGTTGTTGTTTATTGTTGTTGTTTATTGTTGTTGTTGTTTATTGTTGATGTTGTTGTTTATTGTTGTTGTTGTTTATTGTTGTTGTTTATTGTTGTTGTTTATTGTTGTTGTTTATTGTTGTTGTTGTTGTTTATTGTTGTTGTTACTTATTGTTTATTGTTGTTGTTGTTTATTGTTGTTGTTGTTTATTGTTGTTGTTGTTTATTGTTGTTGTTTATTGTTGTTGTTGTTGTTGTGCTACAGCGCTGCGGTTGAGAGCACAGGCGAGGCGAAGGCTGAGGCGATGTCGAGGGCCGAGTCTGCGAGGATTGAAGGCGAAGCCTCCGTGGAGCAGGCCAAGCTCAGGGCGGAGGCGGCCATCATCGACGCCGTACGCCGCTCACTCACTCACTCACCACTCGCTCACCACTCGCTCACTCACCACTCACTCGCTCACTCACCACTCGCTCACCACTCACTCACTCACCACTACCACTCGCTCACCGCTCGCTCACCACTACCACTCACTCACTCACCACTCACTCACCACTCACTCACCACTCACTCACCACTCGCTCACCACTACCACTCGCTCACCGCTCGCTCACCACTACCACTCGCTCACCGCTCGCTCACCACTACCACTCACTCACCGCTCACTCGCTCACCACTCACTCACCACTCGCTCACCACCACTCACTCACTCACCACTCACTCACCACTCACTCACCGCTCACTCACTCACCACTCACTCACCACTCACTCACCACTCGCTCACCACTCGCTCACCGCTCACTCACCACTCGCTCACCACTCACTCACCACTCGCTCACCACTACCACTCGCTCACCGCTCGCTCACCACTCACTCACCACTCGCTCACCACTCACTCACTCACTCACCACTCGCTCACTCACTCGCTCACCACTCACTCACTCACTCACCACTCGCTCACCACTCACCACTCACTCACTCACTCACCACTCACTCACCACTCACTCACTCACTCACCCACCACTCACTCACCACTCACTCACTCACTCGCTCACCACTCGCTCACCACTCACTCACTCGCTCACCACTCGCTCACTCACCACTCACTCACCACTCACTCACCACTCGCTCACCACTACCACTCGCTCACCGCTCGCTCACCACTCGCTCACCACTACCACTCGCTCACCACTCGCTCACCACTACCACTCACTCACCGCTCACCACTACCACTCACTCACCGCTCACTCACTCACCACTCACTCACCGCTCACTCACTCACTCACCACTCACTCACCACTCGCTCACCACTCGCTCACCACTCACCGCTCGCTCACTCACCACTCACTCACCACTCGCTCGCTCACCACTCACTCACCACTACCACTCACTCACCACTACCACTCGCTCACCACTCGCTCGCTCACCACTCACTCACCGCTCACTCACTCACCGCTCGCTCACCACTCGCTCACTCGCCACTCACTCACTCACTCACCACTCGCTCACTCACCACTCGCCACTCACTCACCACTCACTCACTCACCACTCACTCACCACTCGCTCACCACTCGCTCACTCGCCACTCACTCACTCACTCACCACTCGCTCACTCACCACTCGCCACTCACTCACCACTCACTCACTCACCACTCACTCACCACTCACTCACCACTCACTCACCACTCACTCACCACTCACCACTCACTCACTCACCACTCACTCACCACTCACTCACCACTCACTCACCACTCACCACTCACTCACCACTCACTCGCTCACCCACCACTCACCGCTCACTCACCACTCACTCACTCACCGCTCACTCACTCACCCACCGCTCACCACTCGCTCACTCACCACTCGCCGCTCACTCACCCACCCACCGCTCACTCACCCACCACTCACTCACCCACCACTCACTCACTCACCCACCGCTCACTCACCGCTCACTCACCACTCACCCACCACTCACTCACTCACTACTCACCCACCACTCACTCACTCACCACTCACTCACTCACCACTCGCTCACTCACCACTCGCCACTCACTCACTCACCACTCACTCACAACTCACTCACCGCTCACTCACCGCTCGCTCACCACTACCACTCACTCACCACTCGCCACTCACCACTCACTCACCACTCACTCACCGCTCACTCACTCACCGCTCACTCACTCACCCACCGCTCACCACTCGCTCACTCACCACTCGCCGCTCACTCACCCACCCACCGCTCACTCACCCACCACTCACCACTCACTCACCACTCACTCACCACTCACCACTCACTCACCACTCACTCGCTCACCCACCACTCACCGCTCACTCACCACTCACTCACTCACCGCTCACTCACTCACCCACCGCTCACCACTCGCTCACTCACCACTCGCCGCTCACTCACCCACCCACCGCTCACTCACCCACCACTCACTCACCCACCACTCACTCACTCACCCACCGCTCACTCACCGCTCACTCACCACTCACCCACCACTCACTCACTCACTACTCACCCACCACTCACTCACTCACCACTCACTCACTCACCACTCGCTCACTCACCACTCGCCACTCACTCACTCACCACTCACTCACAACTCACTCACCGCTCACTCACCGCTCGCTCACCACTACCACTCACTCACCACTCGCCACTCACCACTCACTCACCACTCACTCACCGCTCACTCACTCACCGCTCACTCACTCACCCACCGCTCACCACTCGCTCACTCACCACTCGCCGCTCACTCACCCACCCACCGCTCACTCACCCACCACTCACTCACCCACCACTCACTCACTCACCCACCGCTCACTCACCGCTCACTCACCACTCACCCACCACTCACTCACTCACTACTCACCCACCACTCACTCACTCACCACTCACTCACTCACCACTCGCTCACTCACCACTCGCCACTCACTCACTCACCACTCACTCACAACTCACTCACCGCTCACTCACCGCTCGCTCACCACTACCACTCACTCACCACTCGCCACTCACCACTCACTCACCACTCACTCACCGCTCACTCACTCACCGCTCGCTCACCACTCACTCACTCACCCACCGCTCACTCACTCACCCACCGCTCACTCACTCACCCACCGCTCACTCACCGCTCGCTCACCACTCACCACTCCCTCACTCACAACTCACTCACCCACCGCTCACTCACCGCTCACTCACCACTCACCCACCACTCACTCACTCACTACTCACCCACCACTCACTCACTCACCACTCACTCACTCACCACTCGCTCACTCACCACTCGCCACTCACTCACTCACCACTCACTCACAACTCACTCACCGCTCACTCACCGCTCGCTCACCACTACCACTCACTCACCACTCGCCACTCACCACTCACTCACCACTCACTCACCGCTCACTCACTCACCGCTCGCTCACCACTCACTCACTCACCCACCGCTCACTCACTCACCCACCGCTCACTCACTCACCCACCGCTCACTCACCGCTCGCTCACCACTCACCACTCCCTCACTCACCACTCACCCACCCACCGCTCACCACTCGCTCACTCACCACTCGCCACTCACTCACTCACTCACCACTCACTCACCACTCGTTCACCGCTCGCTCACCACTCGTTCACCACTCGCTCGCTCACCACTCGCTTGCTCACCACTCGCTCACCACTCGCTCACCACTCGCTCACTCACCACTCGCCACTCACTCACTCACCACTCACTCACAACTCACTCACCGCTCACTCACCGCTCGCTCACCACTACCACTCACTCACCACTCGCCACTCACCACTCACTCACCACTCACTCACCGCTCACTCACTCACCGCTCGCTCACCACTCACTCACTCACCCACCGCTCACTCACTCACCCACCGCTCACTCACTCACCCACCGCTCACTCACCGCTCGCTCACCACTCACCACTCCCTCACTCACCACTCACCCACCCACCGCTCACCACTCGCTCACTCACCACTCGCCACTCACTCACTCACTCACCACTCACTCACCACTCGTTCACCGCTCGCTCACCGCTCGTTCACCACTCGCTCGCTCACCACTCGCTTGCTCACCACTCACTCACCACTCGCTTGCTCACCACTCGCTCACCACTCGCTCAGCACTCGCTCACCACTCACTCGCTCACCACTCGCTCACCGCTCGCTCCTTGCACGGCGCGCGGGCGTAGGCCCCGAAGCCTCCCCCCGGCCCTAACGCCCGGCCCGCGGCTCGGAAACGCCGACAAAATTCGGCGTTCGAGCGCCCTCTCTGTCACCAAATCTCCCTCGCTGTCACCAAATCTCCCTCGCTGTCACCAAATCTCCCTCGCTGTCACCAAATCTCCCTCTCTGTCACCAAATCTCCCTCGCTGTCACCAAATCTCCCTCGCTGTCACCAAATCTCCCTCGCTGTCACCAAATCTCCCTCGCTGTCACCAAATCTCCCTCGCTGTCACCAAATCTCCCTCGCTGTCACCAAATCTCCCTCGCTGTCACCAAATCTCCCTCGCTGTCACCAAATCTCCCTCGCTGTCACCAAATCTCCCTCGCTGTCACCAAATCTCCCTCGCTGTCACCAAATCTCCCTCGCTGTCACCAAATCTCCCTCGCTGTCACCAAATCTCCCTCGCTGTCACCAAATCTCCCTCGCTGTCACCAAATCTCCCTCGCTGTCACCAAATCTCCCTCGCTGTCACCAAATCTCCCTCGCTGTCACCAAATCTCCCTCGCTGTCACCAAATCTCCCTCGCTGTCACCAAATCTCCCTCGCTGTCACCAAATCTCCCTCGCTGTCACCAAATCTCCCTCGCTGTCACCAAATCTCCCTCGCTGTCACCAAATCTCCCTCGCTGTCACCAAATCTCCCTCTCTGTCACCAAATCTCCCTCTCTGTCACCAAATCTCCCTCGCTGTCACCAAATCTCCCTCAGCTGTCACCAAATCTCCCTCAGCTGTCACCAAATCTCCCTCAGCTGTCACCAAATCTCCCTCAGCTGTCACCAAATCTCCCTCAGCTGTCACCAAATCTCCCTCAGCTGTCACCAAATCTCCCTCAGCTGTCACCAAATCTCCCTCAGCTGTCACCAAATCTCCCTCAGCTGTCACCAAATCTCCCTCAGCTGTCACCAAATCTCCCTCAGCTGTCACCAAATCTCCCTCGCTGTCACCAAATCTCCCTCAGCTGTCACCAAATCTCCCTCAGCTGTCACCAAATCTCCCTCAGCTGTCACCAAATCCCCCCTTCGCCAGGCCTCGGAGCTGGACCGCCTCCGCAAGGCGCGTGAGGCCGAGCTGGAGTTCACGCGTGTCAGGGACGAGTTGGAGATCGCCCGCGCAAGGGCCCTGGCAGCCATCGAGGTTCAGAAGTTCCAGGACTCGGTGCAGGCCCTCGGCACGGAGACCATCAGGGCCATCGCCACGGCCGGGCCGGACGCGCAGGTGAGTTGTTGGCGTGGTGAGGGTGGTGAGCGAAGGTGGGGGGGGTGGGGGGGGTGAGCGAGGGGGTGGGGGGGGGTGAGCGAGGGGGGGGGGGGTGAGCGGTGGTGCAGCGGATCAGCGCATCGCCGAGTTCAATTCCCGTTGGAGGCCAACGTCACCGGTACCCGGGGGCCCTCCCCTAGGTCGGGCCAATTGGCAAGGGTTTTGCCGGCGGCGGGCGTTTGCGACCGCGTTTCTATTCAGGTTTCCCGCTAATGCCCAAAACAACAACAAAAACAACAACAACAGCAACCCTCCAAGGCCCTCTACCGTGTCGTTTAACAAGACTGTCTTTCGCGCGGCTGGCATTTCATCGGGACCGATGGTACCGGCCGCCCTAGGTCATAATCTCGTTGGCGTTATCCGGGGAGCCTCACGTTTTGTTTAGCTTGCTAGGTTTCAGTTGAACACGTGGGGGAGGCTTTCGCGACCGATATTATTCGTGAAGAAAGGTGGTCTTTTGGGTTAGACCGCGTCATTTATGGATGTGTCGTAAACCCTCCACCACCCGACGCGGCCAGTCGGCGAAATATGAAGCGTCGCGTTGACACAAGAGGAAATTAGTTCACTACTTTATTAGCCCCGCACACCGGTGGTGTTGTCGAAGAGCGAATCCGCAACATTTACAGCTTGAGTAGTACTGTGACGTTTCGCTGGTCATTGCATCCAGCGAATTTGCCCGATGATGCTGGGGATAGTAAATAGGTTTTTACCCTTTTAACTGGCACGAAAAACTGACACCTTTATTCAAGGCGTCGTGTCTGCAATGACCACAGCACAAGCAGTCAAAATGCAAACAAAAAGAGACAACTCTGATAATGATAATATTGGCACTGTCCTTGAATTTGATTGGTCCACACCCGAGACGGCTTTTCTTAGAGTCCCTTTAGTCTCCACTGGTGTTGGACCAGAAGACGCCAAAAGGCGTACAACTCAAAAACAGCGCACTATCAGAGTTATTGAGGGCTCGGGGTGAGAATTTACATTATGAGACCTCCTTTGCCAGTAACAAGATATAGTAATAGGTTTTTACCCTTTTAACTGGCACAAAAACTGACACCTTTATTCAAGGCATCATGTCTGCAATGACCACAACACAAGCAGTCAAAATGCAAACAAAAAGAGACAACTCTGATAATGATAATATTGGCACTGTCCTTGAATTTGATTGGTCCACACCTGAGACGGCTTTTCTTAGAGCCCCTTTAGTCTCTCCACTGGTGTTGGACCAGAAGACGCCAAAAGGCGTACAACTCAAACACAGCGCACTATCAGAGTTATTGAGGGCTCGGGGTGAGCATTTACATTATGAGACCTCCTTTGCCAGTAACAAGATATAGTAATAGGTTTTTACGCTTTTAACTTGCACGAAAAACTGACACCTTTATTCAAGGCATCGTGTTTGCAATAGCCACAACACAAGCAGTCAAAATGCAAACAAAAATAGACAACGCTGATAATGATAATATTGGCACTGTCCTTGAATTTGATTGGTCCACACCCGAGACGGCTTTTCTTAGAGCCCCTTTAGTCTCTCCACTGGTGTTGGACCAGAAGACGCCAAAAGGCGTCTTCTTTTTGCGCCAGTTAAAAGGGTAAAACCTATTACTATATCTTGTTACTGGCAAAGGGGAGGTCTCACGATGCTGGGGATGCAATGACCAGCGAAACGTCACAGTACTACTCAAACTGTAAATGTTGTGGATTCGCTCTTCAACAACAGGACCCTGGTTTGGGGAGCTAATAAAGTAGTGAACTAATTTGTCTTCTTATTCTTAGACTCTTTCGGTAAAGTCACGTCGAAGGGAAACAATAAAATAATAAAATCTATATGTAAAACAATAAAAATTCTCACGACGTTTCGACCATCATTAATACATTAATGCACATGTTACGGTCGAAACGCCGTGAGAATTTTTATTGTTTTATATATAAATGTTATTACTTTATTGTTTCCCTTCAACGTGGTGACTTTACCGAAAGAGCTAAGAATATGAATTACTGCAGTCCACGAAAGCTTTAAATCAAAATTTAATTTGCCTTCTGTCAACGCGACACTTTATATTTTGCCCATTGGCCGTGTCCCGGGTAGGGTTGGCGGGGGGGGTTACGACACATTTATAAATAAACGCGATCTAACCCAAAGACAACCTTCGTTATTAATTGCTCGATTCCGTTGGCACGGGGGGCGGGCGGGCGGGCGGGCGGGCGGGCGTTGTTTTTTCATAATAAAGGTTGTTTTTGGGTTAGATCGCGCTTATTTATAAATGTGTCGTGACCCTCCACCACCCGGACACGGCCAATCAGCAATAAAAATAAAGTGTCACGTTGACAAAAAGACAAAAATAGTTCACCACTTTAGCCCACCGGTGTGTTGAAGAGTGAATCTCTACAACATTTACAGTTTGAGTTGTACAGTGACGTTTCGCTGGTAAATACATCCAGCATCATCATCGGGCAATTCGCATTCAGCATCACCGGGCGAATTTGCCCGATGATGCTGGATGTATTCTTAGTTTTTTTCGGTAAAGTCACGTTGAAGAGAAACAACAAAATAATAAAAAATATATATAAAACAATAATATTTTGTTGTTTCTCTTCAACGTGGTGACTTTACCGAAAAAACTAAGAATATGAATTACTGCAGTCACGAAAGCTTTAAGTCAAAAGATGCTGGATGTATTTACCAGCGAAACGTCACAGTACTCAAACTGTAAATGTGGATTCACTCTTCAACACACCGGTGGGCTAAAGTAAGTGAACTATTTTTGTCTTTTGGTCAACGTGACACTTTTTTTTTTGTTTGTTTGCTGATTGGCCGTGTCCGGGTGGTGGACGGTTACGACACATTTATAAATAAACGCGATCTAACCCAAAAAACAACCTTTATTGTGAATAATATTGGTCGCGAAAGCCTGGGCGTTGTTTTGCACGACGCCCAGAGCCCCCCATCCTAAAGGGCCCCCCCTCCCCCGCCGGTGTTGTCGGCTTTCGCCTGGCCAATCCTCCGGTACGGGCGTACCTGCCGGGAGAACTGACATCAGGCGAACGAGCGAGCAGGTGACCTTAATCCTCGTCCCCACCCTCCCCTTCCCCGGCCCCGCCTGTCCAGGTGAAGCTCCTCCAGTCGCTGGGCCTGCAGTCGACGCTCATCACCGACGGCTCGAACCCCATCAACCTCTTCACCACCGCCGCGGGCCTCATAGGAGGCCTGCCGGCCATCGCCCACCAACAGTCGCAATGAGCGACCCGCCCTCCGACCCCCGCCCGGCAGCCAATCACGACGTGGGGATGGAGTTGGGGTGGGAGGGGGTGGGGGGGTGGGGAGTTTGAAGGAGGGCTTCGGCCAATCGGGGCTGGGGTAGAGGGGTCGAAATAGGGAAATTTGGCGGGGGGGAAATTTAAGTGGCCGCCGGCAAATAGCACAGCAACAGTCGCCCCGGGTGCACCCGCCGCCCATTCCCTGCCCCCATCCCGTCCGGCAGCCAATGACGGCGCGGGGCAGCGGGTGGATGAGGTCGGGCTCGGCCAATCAGGCTGGTTCCAGGGGGAAAACCTGAGGGGAAATTTGGCGGGGAAAATTTAAATGGCCGTTGGCAATCGCCCAGCAACAGTCGCACCGGGTGCCCCGCCCCCATTCCCCACCCCGTCCAGTAGCCAATCACGGCGCGGGGCAGCGGGTGGATGAGGTCGGGCTCGGCCAATCAGGTTGGTTCCAGGGGGAAAACCTGAGGGGAAATTTGGCGGGAAAATTAAAATGGCCGTTGGCAATCGCCCAGCAACAGTCGCACCGGGTGCCTGCCCCCATTCCCCACCCCGTCCGGTAGCCAATCACGGCGCGGGGCAGCGGGTGGATGAGGTCGGGCTCGGCCAATCAGGCTGGTGCAGGGGGAAAACCTGAGGGGAAATTTGGCGGGAAAATTAAAATGGCCTTTGGCAATCGCCCAGCAACAGTCGCACCGGGTGCCCCGCCCCCACCCCACTCCATCCGGTAGCCAATCACGGCGCGGGGCAGCGGGTGGATGAGGTCGGGCTCGGCCAATCAGGCTGGTTCCAGGGGGAAAACCTGAGGGGAAATTTGGCGGGAAAATTAAAATGGCCGTTGGCAATCGCCCAGCAACAGTCTCACCGGGTGCTCCGCCCCCATTCCCCACCGCGTCCGGTAGCCAATCACGGCGCGGGGCAGCGGGTGGATGAGGTCGGGCTCGGCCAATCAGACTGGTTCCAGGGGGAGAACCTGAGGGGAAATTTGGCAGGGAAAATTAAAATGGCCGTTGGCAATCGCCCAGCAACAGTCGCACCGGGTGCCCCGCCCCCATTCCCCACCCCGTCCGGTAGCCAATCACGGCGCTGGGCAGCGGGTGGATGAGGTCGGGCTCGGCCAATCCGGGCTGACGAGAGTAAAATGTTGTCGGCGGCCTTGTTTGCTTTTGTGGTGTTTGTTGTGCCCCCCTTTTGGTGGTTGATTTAAATCTTTGTTTTGTTATTATTTAGTCACGAGGTGGGAATGTTTGTTTTTGGAGGTGAAAAGTAAACAATCTTTTGAGGGAGGAGGGGGGGGAAATGTCTTATTCTTCTTATTATTGTTATATTTTGAGTGAGGGAAACCTTTAATGACTTTCGTTTGTTTGTTTAAGAGACTTTGGTGGGTTAAATATTGACGGCTGTTTAAAGCGGGCAGCAGCGAGAAAGTGACCTTTGAACCCGGAGAGTTCCATAGAGGCCCATACAGACACACACAAGAGACTCATAGAGATGCATAGAGACCCATACAGACACACAGAGACTCATAGAGATGCATAGAGACTCATAGAGATGCATAGAGACTCATAGAGACTCGTACAGACACAGAGACCCATAGAGATACATAGAGACTCATAGACATGCATAGATACTCATAGAGTTCCATAGAGGTCCATATAGACACACACAGAGACTCATTGAGATACATAGAGATGCATAGAAACACACAGAGACTCATAGAGATGCATAGAGACTCCTAGAGATGCATAGAGACTCAGAGACACACAGAGACTCATAGAGATGCATAGAGATTCATAGAGTTCCATAGAGACTCATAGAGATACATAGACCCATACAGACACACAGAGACCCATAGAGATACATAGAGACTCATAGACATGCACAGAGACTCATAGAGATGCATAGAGACCCACAGAGATGTGTAGTGGGTTCCAGGACACGGAGACGTCAGAGTAGAAGCAGCACTATTTATTTAAATAGTGCTGCTTCTACTCTGCAGCGGCCCCTCCACCCGTGAAACTCAGGAACACACACACCACCCCAGGCTCTCTCTAAAGCCTAAGCTCTAGGCCCCCAGTTCCTCCTCCTGCTAGGGCTCTAAGGGAGGCTATCAGATCATCCGGCCCTGGTTAGGCACAGATCTGGGCACCCCGCCGACCGGACCGGCCCTTAGAAGGCTCTGGGGCCGCACCACCGGTCTGCTGTGACCGCTGCCCTGAGAAGGGGCAGCGGTCACAGGAGTCCCAGGGTCTCGCCTAGCTGCCCTTCTTTCTTCACCGGTTGCTTCAGCCTCGGGCCCCAACGCTCTGCCCCCGAGCTGCCTGGCTCCCCGCACTTTATACCCACTGGAGCCTTAGCGGACGTTGTTGTAGCCACCAAGGTGTGGGTGAACCACAGCTTCCCGTGCCATTGTGTTTACTCGCCATAGCACCCCTACAGATGCATAGAGACCCATACAGACACACAGAGACTCATAGACATGCATAGAGACTCATAGAGACTCAGAGACTCATAGAGACCCATACAGACACACAGAGACTCATAGACATGCATAGAGACTCATAGAGATGCATAGAGACTCAGAGACTCATAGAGACCCATACAGACAGAGACTCATAAACATGCATAGAGACTCATAGAGATGCATAGAGACTCATAGAGATGCATAGAGGCCCATACAGACACACACAGAGACCCATAGAGATACATAGAGACTCATAGACATGCATAGATACTCATAGAGTTCCATAGAGGTCCATACAGACACACACAGAGACTCATACAGACACACAGAGACTCATAGAGATGCATAGAGACAAATAGAGTTCCATAGAGACTCATAGAGATACATAGAGACTCATACAGACACACAGAGACTCATAGAGATACATAGAGACCCATACAGACTCATAGAGACTCCTAGAGATACATAGAGATGCATAGAGACCCATACAGACACAGAGACTCATCGAGATGCATAGAGACTCATAGACTCATACAGACACACAGAGACTCATAGATGCATAGAGACTCAGAGTTCCATAGAGACTCATAGAGATACATAGAGACCCATACAGACACACAGAGACCCATAGAGTTCCATAGAGGCCCATACAGACACACAGAGGCCCATAGAGATGCATAGAGACCCATAGAGATGCATAGAGACTCATAGAGATGCATAGACTCATAGAGATGCATAGAGACCCATACAGACACACAGACTCATAGACATGCATAGAGACTCATAGAGATGCATAGCGACTCAGAGATGCATAGAGGCCCATACAGACACACACAGAGACCCATAGAGATACATAGAGACTCATAGACATGCATAGATACTCATAGAGTTCCATAGAGGTCCATACAGACACACACAGAGACTCATACAGACACACAGAGACTCATAGAGATGCATAGAGACAAATAGAGTTCCATAGAGACTCATAGAGATACATAGAGACTCATACAGACACACAGAGACTCATAGAGATACATAGAGACCCATACAGACTCATAGAGACTCCTAGAGATACATAGAGATGCATAGAGACCCATACAGACACAGAGACTCATCGAGATGCATAGAGACTCATAGACTCATACAGACACACAGAGACTCATAGATGCATAGAGACTCAGAGTTCCATAGAGACTCGTAGAGATACATAGAGACCCATACAGACACACAGAGACCCATAGAGTTCCATAGAGGCCCATACAGACACACAGAGGCCCATAGAGATGCATAGAGACCCATAGAGATGCATAGAGACTCATAGAGATGCATAGAGACTCGGAGAGTTCCATAGAAACCCAAACAGACACACAAAGACTCATAGAGATACATAGAGACCCATAGAGACACAGAGACTCATAGAGATACATACAGACACACACAGAGACTCATAGAGATACATAGAGACTCATATAGTTCCATAGAGGCCCATACAGACACAGAGACTCGTAGAGTTCCATAGAGGCCCATACAGACACACACAGAGACCCATAGAGACTCATAGACATGCATAGAGACCAATAGAGACTCGTAGAGATGCATACAGACACACAGGCCCATAGAGATACATAGAGACTCATAGACATGCATAGAGACCCATACAGACACACAGAGACTCATAGAGATACATAGAGACCCATACAGACACACACAGAGACTCATAGAGATACATAGAGACTCATATAGTTCCATAGAGGCCCATACAGACACAGAGACTCGGAGAGTTCCATAGAGACCCATACAGACACACACAGAGACCCATAGAGACTCATAGAGATGCATACAGACACACAGAGACCCATAGAGATACATAGAGACTCATAGACATGCATAGAGACCCATACAGACACACATAGAGACTCATAGACATGCATAGAGACCCATACAGAGACCCATAGAAACTCATAGAGATGCATAGAGATGCATACAGACACACAGCGACCCATAGACATGCATAGAGACCCATACAGACACACACAGAGACTCATACATGCATATAGACTCATAGAGATACATAGAGACTCATAGAGTTCCATAGAGGCCCATACAGACACACACAGAGACTCATAGAGATAGATAGAGACTCATACATGCATATAGACTTATAGAGATGCATAGAGACTCATAGAGATGCATAGAGACCCATACAGACAGAGACTCATAAACATGCATAGAGACTCATAGAGATGCATAGAGACTCATAGAGACTCGTAGAGATGCATAGAGACTCAGAGAGACTCATAGAGATGCATGGAGACGCATAGAGATACATAGAGACTCATAGAGATATATAGAGACTCATAGAGATGCATGGAGACTCAGAGATGCAGAGAGACTCATAGAGATCTATAGAGACTCATAGATATGCATAGAGACTCATAGAGATGCATAGAGACTCGTAGAGATGCATAGAGACCCATACAGATACATAGAGATGCATAGAGACTCATAGAGATGCATAGAGACCCATGCAGACACACACAGAGACTCATAGAGACTCATAGAGACCCATACAGACAGACTCATAAACATGCATAGAGACTCATAGAGATGCATAGAGACTCATATAGACTAGTAGAAATGCATAGAGGCTCATAGAGACTCAGAGAGATCTATATAAACTCATAGAGATGCATAGAGACTCATAGAGATGCATAGCAACTCATAGAGATGCATAGAGACTCATAGAGATGAATGGATCTATACTCAACAAGCACGGATGTCGACTCATATCGGCAAATAAATCAACATACACACGTGTCAATCATAATATACAAACGTGTCAATCATAATATACACACACACGTGTCAATTATAATACACACACGTGTCAATTATAATATACACACGTGTCAATCATAATACACACACGTGTCAATTATAATATACACACACACGTGTCAATTATAATATACACACGTGTCAATCATAATATACACACACACACGTGTCAATTATAATACACACACGTGTCAATTATAATATACACACGTGTCAATTTTAATATACACACACGTGTCAATTATAATATACACACACACGTGTCAATTATAATATACACACGTGTCAATTATAATATACACAAACGTGTCCATTATAATATACACACACGTGTCAATTATAATATACACACCTGTCAATTATAATATACACAAACGTGTTCATTGTAATATACACACGTGTCAATCATAATACACACGTATCAATTATAATATACATACACGTATCAATCATAATACACACACACGTGTCAATTATAATATACAAACGTGTCAATTATAATATACACACACACGTGTCAATTATAATATACACACACGTGTCAATCATAATATACACGTGTCAATTATAATACACACACGTGTCAATTATAATATACACACGTGTCAATCATAATATACATACACACGTGTCAATTATAATACACATACACACGCGTGTCATTCATAATATAAACACACACGTGTCAATTATAATATACACACACGTGTCAATTATAATATACACACACGTGTCATTTATAATATACACACGTGTCAATCATAATACACACACGTGTCAATTATAATATAAACACACACACGTGTGTGTGTTTCCAGCCCCTTTGGCGTCCATGTACTAGGTGCCTCTGTAGATGTGTAGGCTTTGACTTTAACATAGCTATTTCTATGACCATTCACAAGCTAATCACTCAGCTATTTCAATGCTAAATTCTCCTGTTTGATTTGTACTAGGTGCCTCTGTGGATGTGTAGGCTTTGACTTTAACATAGCCATTTCTGTGACCAGTCACAAGCTAATCACTCAGCTATTTCAATGCTAAATTCTCCTGTTTGATTTGTACTAGGTGCCTCTGTGGATGTGTAGGCTTTGACTTTAACATAGCTATTTCTATGACCATTCACAAGCTGATCACTCAGCTATTTCAATGCTAAATTCTCCTGTTTGATTTGTACTAGGTGCCTCTGTAGATGTGTAGGCTTTGACTTTAACATAGCTATTTCTATGACCATTCACAAGCTGATCACTCAGCTATTTCAATGCTAAATTCTCCTGTTTGATTTGTACTAAGTGCCTCTGTGGATGTGTAGGCTTTGACTTTAACATAGCCATTTCTGCGACCAGTCACAAGCTAATCACTCAGGTATTTCAATTCTAAATTCTCCTGTTTGATTTTTACTAGGTGCCTCTGTGGATGTGTAGGCTTTGACTTTAACATAGCTATTTCTATGACCAGTCACAAGTTAATACCTCAGTTATTTCAATGCTAAATTTTCCTGTTTGATTTATACTAGGTGCCTCTGTGGATGTGTAGGCTTTGACTTTAACATAGCCATTTCTGTGACCAGTCACAAGCTAATCACTCAGCTATTTCAATGCTAAATTATCCTGTTTGATTTGTACTAGGTGCCTCTGTGGATGTGTAGGCTTTGACTTTAACATAGCCATTTCTGCGACCAGTCACAAGCTAATCACTCAGCTATTTCAATTCTAAATTCTCCTGTTTGATTTTTACTAGGTGCCTCTGTGGATGTGTAGGCTTTGACTTTAACATAGCCATTTCTGTGACCAGTCACAAGCTAATCACTCAGCTATTTCAATGCTAAATTATCCTGTTTGATTTGTACTAGGTGCCTCTGTGGAGGTTTAGGCTTTGACTTTAACATAGCTATTTCTGTGACCAGTCACAAGCTAATCACTCAGCTATTTCAATGCTAAATTCTCTTGTTTGATTTGTACTAGGTGCCTCTGTGGATGTGTAGGCTTTGACTTTAACATAGCTATTTCTATGACCAGTCACAAGCTAATACCTCAGTTATTTCAATGCTAAATTCTCCTGTTTGATTTATACTAGGTGCCTCTGTGGATGTGTAGGCTTTGACTTTAACATAGCTATTTCTGCGACCAGTCACAAGCTAATCGCTCAGCTATTTCAATGCTAAATTATCCTGTTTGATTTATACTAGGTGCCTCTGTGGATGTGTAGGCTTTGACTTTAACATAGCCATTTCTGTGACCAGTCACAAGCTAATCACTCAGCTATTTCAATGCTAAATTCTCCTGTTTGATTTGTACTAGGTGCCTCTGTGGATGTGTAGGCTTTGACTTTAACATAGCCATTTCTGCGACCAGTCACAAGCTAATCACTCAGCTATTTCAATTCTAAATTCTCCTGTTTGATTTTTACTAGGTGCCTCTGTGGATGTGTAGGCTTTGACTTTAACATAGCCATTTCTGTGACCAGTCACAAGCTAATCACTCAGCTATTTCAATGCTAAATTATCCTGTTTGATTTGTACTAGGTGCCTCTGTGGAGGTTTAGGCTTTGACTTTAACATAGCTATTTCTGTGACCAGTCACAAGCTAATCACTCAGCTATTTCAATGCTAAATTCTCTTGTTTGATTTGTACTAGGTGCCTCTGTGGATGTGTAGGCTTTGACTTTAACATAGCTATTTCTATGACCAGTCACAAGCTAATACCTCAGTTATTTCAATGCTAAATTCTCCTGTTTGATTTATACTAGGTGCCTCTGTGGATGTGTAGGCTTTGACTTTAACATAGCTATTTCTGCGACCATTCACAAGCTAATCACTCAGCTATTTCAATGCTAAATTATCCTGTTTGATTTATACTAGGTGCCTCTGTGGATGTGTAGGCTTTGACTTTAACATAGCCATTTCTGTGACCAGTCACAAGCTAATCACTCAGCTATTTCAATGCTAAATTCTCCTGTTTGATTTGTACTAAGTGCCTCTGTGGATGTGTAGGCTTTGACTTTAACATAGCTATTTCTATGACCAGTCACAAGCTAATCACTCACCTATTTCAATGCTAAATTCTCCTGTTTGATTTGTACTAGGTGCCTCTGTGGATGTGTAGGCTTTGACTTTAACATAGCTATTTCTATGACCAGTCACAAGCTAATCACTCAGCTATTTCAATGCTAAATTATCCTGTTTGATTTATACTAGGTGCCTCTGTGGATGTGTAGGCTTTGACTTTAACATAGCCATTTCTGTGACCAGTCACAACCTAATCACTCAGCTATTTCAATGCTAAATTCTCCTGTTTGATTTGTACTAAGTGCCTCTGTGGATGTGTAGGCTTTGACTTTAACATAGCTATTTCTATGACCAGTCACAAGCTAATCACTCAGCTATTTCAATGCTAAATTCTCCTGTTTGATTTATACTAGGTGCCTCTGTGGATGTGTAGGCTTTGACTTTAACATAGCTATTTCTATGACCATTCACAAGCTAATCACTCAGCTATTTCAATGCTAAATTCTCCTGTTTGATTTGTACTAGGTGCCTCTGTGGACGTGTAGGCTTTGACTTTAACATAGCTATTTCTGCGACCATTCACAAGCTAATCACTCAGTTATTTCAATGCTAAATTCTCCTGTTTGATTTGTACTAAGTGCCTCTGTGGACGTGTAAGCTTTGACTTTAACATAGCTATTTCTATGACCAGTCACAAGCTAATACCTCAGTTATTTCAATGCTAAATTATCCGAACCAAACATTAAACCAATTTTCAACGGTACAGTATATTTTTTCAAGTAGTGGTATCCCAAACTTTTGCAGCAGCTTAAAATTCCCTTTTCACAACCATCATTATGTAAACTCTCTACACCGTTCATCATGCTAAGTCCGCCAATTAAATGCTAATTTTTATGCTAAATTCCTTTGTCAAGGGGCTCTGTTTCTTCTCACACAGCTTAAAGGTCGCGGTCTGAGCTTGGCTGTGTTCGCTCCAGCGCTGTCCTCCAGACAGTCTCGTCCCTTCACCTGATGAAGGCCGCTTGTGTTGTGACCGAAACGTCGTGAGGATTTGATTGTGTTATTTTATTTTATCAATTCATTATTTTATTCTCATTCTACGTGGTGAATTTACCGAAAGAACCAAAGAAGACACACACACACACGTGTCAATTATAATACACACACACACACACGTGTCAATTATAATATACACACACGTGTCAATTATAATATACACACACGTGTCAATTATAATATACACACGTGTCAATTATAATATACACACACGTGTCAATTATAATACACACACACACGTGTCAATTATAATACACACACACACACACGTGTCAATTATAATATACACACACGTGTCAATTATAATATACACACACGTGTCAATTATAATGTACACACGTGTCAATTATAATATACACACACGTGTCAATTATAATATACACACACGTGTCAATTATAATATACACACACGTGTCAATTACAATACACACACGTGTCAATTATAATATACACACACGTGTCAATTATAATATACACACACGTGTCAATTATAATACACACGTGTCAATTATAATATACACACGTGTCAATTATAATATAAACACACACACACGTGTCAATTCTAATATAAACACACACACGCGTGTCAATTCTAATATAAACACACACACACGTGTCATTCATAATATAAACACACACGCACGTGTCAATTATAATATACACACACAGGTGTCAATTATAATATACACACACACACGTGTCAATTATAATATACACACACACGTGTCAATTATAATATACACACGCACGTGTCATTTATAATATAAACACGTGTCAATTATAATATACACACACGTGTCAATTATAATACACACACGTGTCAATTATAATATACACACACATGTCAATTATAATATAAACACATACACGTGTCAATTATAATATACACACACACGTGTCAATTATAATATAAACATACACGTGTCAATTATAATATACACACACGTGTCAATTATAATATATACACGTGTCAATTATAATATACAGACACACACGTGTCAATCATAATATATACACACACACGTGTCAATTATAATATACACACACGTGTCAATCATAATATATACACGGACGTGTCAATTATATACACACACGTGTCAGTCATAATACACACACACACGTGTCAAATATAATATACACACACGTGTCAATTATAATATACACACACGTGTCAATTATAATATATACACACACGTGTCAATTATAATACACACACACACGTGTCAATTATAATACACACACACGTGTCAATTATAATATAAACATACACGTGTCAATTATAATATACACACACGTGTCAATTATAATATATACACACACGTGTCAATTATAATATACACACGTGTCAATTATAATATACACACACACACGTGTCAATTATAATACACACACACGTGTCAATTATAATATAAACATACACGTGTCAATTATAATATACACACACGTGTCAATTATAATATATACACACACGTGTCAATTATAATATACACACGTGTCAATTATAATATACAGACACAGACGTGTCAATTATAATATACACGGACGTGTCAATTATATACACACGTGTCAGTCATAATATACACACACGTGTCAATTATAATATACACACAGACGTGTCATTTATAATATAAACACACACGTGTCAATTATAATATACACACACACGTGTCAATTATAATATACACACACGTGTCAATTATAATATACACACGTGTCAATTATAATATACACACACGTGTCAATTATAATATACACACACGTGTCAATTATAATACACACACGTGTCAATTATAATATATACACACGTGTCAATTATAATATACACACACGTGTCAATTATAATACACACACGTGTCAATTATAATATACAGACACAGACGTGTCAATTATAATATACACGGACGTGTCAATTATATACACACACGTGTCAATTATAATATATACACACGTGTCAATTATAATATACACACACGTGTCAATTATAATATACACACACGTGTCAATTATAATACACACACGTGTCAATTAAAATATACACACACGTGTCAATCATAATATACACACACGTGTCAATTATAATATACACACACGTGTCAATTATAATACACACGTGTCAATTATAATATACACACACGTGTCAATTATAATATAAACACACACACGTGTCAATTCTAATATAAACACACACACGTGTCAATTCTAATATAAACACACACACACACGTGTCATTCATAATATAAACACACACGCACGTGTCAATTATAATATACACACACACACGTGTCAATTATAATATACACACACACACACGTGTCAATTATAATATACACACACGTGTCAATTATAATATACACACGCACGTGTCAATTATAATATACACACACGTGTCAATTATATTATACACACACACACGTGTCAATTATAATATACACACACGTGTCAATTATAATATACACACACACGTGTCAATTATAATATACACACGCACGTGTCATTTATAATATAAACACACACGTGTCAATTATAATACACACACACGTGTCAATTATAATATACACATGTGTCAATTATAATATACACACACAGGTGTCAATTATAATATACACACACGTGTAAATTATAATATATACACACACACACGTGTCAATTATAATATACACACACGTGTCAATTATAATATACAGACACACACGTGTCAATTATAATATACACACACGTGTCAATTATAATATACACGCACGTGTCAATTATACTATACACACGTGTCAATTATAATATATACACACACGTGTCAATTATAATATACACACACGCACGTGTCATTTATAATATACACACACGCACGTGTCAATTATAATATACACACGTGTCAATTATAATATACACACGTGTCAATTATAATATACACACACACGTGTCAATTATAATATACACACACGTGTCAATTATAATATACACACACGTGTCAATTATAATATACACACACGTGTCAATTATAATATACACACGTGTCAATTATAATATACACACACACGTGTCAATTATAATATACACACACACGTGTCAATTATAATATACACACACGTGTCAATTATAATATACACACGTGTCAATTATAATATATACACACACGTGTCAATTATAATATACAGACACATACGTGTCAATTATAATATACACGGACGTGTCAATTATATACACACACACACGTGTCAATTATAATATACACACGTGTCAATTATAATATACACACACGTGTCAATTATAATATACACACGTCTCATTCATAATGTAAACGCACACACGTGTCAATTATAATCTACACACACCTGTCAATTATAATACACACACGTGTCAATTATAATATACACACACGTGTCAATTATAATATACACACACGTGTCAATTATAATATACACACGTGTCAATTATAATATACACACACGTGTCAATTATAATATACACACACGTGTCAATTATAATATACACACACGTGTCATTCATAATATAAACACACACGTGTCAATTATAATATATACACACGTGTCAATTATAACATATACACACGTGTCAATTATAATATACACACACGTGTCATTTATAATATACACCCACGTGTCAATTATAATATACATACACGTGTCAATTATAATATACACACGTGTCAATTATAATATACACACACACACGTGTCATTTATAATATAAACACACACGTGTCAATTATAATACACACACGTGTCAATTATAATATACACAAACGTGTCCATTATAATATACACACGTCTCATTCATAATGTAAACGCACACACGTGTCAATTATAATATACACACGTGTCAACTATAATACACACGCACGTGTCAATTATAATATATACACACACGTGTCAATTATAATACGTGTCAATTATAATACACACACACACGTGTCAATTATAATACACACACGTGTTATTCATAATATATACACACACACGTGTCATAATATACACACACACACGTGTCAATTATAATACACGCACGTGTCAATTATAATACACACACGTGTCAATTATAATATAAACACACACGTGTCATGCATAATATATACACACACACGTGTCAATTATAATATACACACACGTGTCATTTATAATATACACACGTGTCAATTATAATACACACACGTGTCAATTATAATACACACACGTGTCAATTATAATACACACACACGTGTCAATTATAATATACACACGTGTCAATTATAATACACACACGTGTGTATTATAATATACACACACGTGTCAATTATAATATACACACGTGTCAATTATAATACACACGTGTCATTCATAATATACACACACACGTGTCATTCATAACACACACACACGTGTCAATTATAATACACACACGTGTGTGTTTTGACACATTTATAAATAAATAAAAACACACTATGATAATATTTGTGGCATTGTCCTTGAAACTGATTGGTCCACACCAAGGGACGCCTATAATGGTAGGTTTATTTTAAAAGTGAGAGACAGAATAACAACAACAAAAATCCAGAAAAACGCACGTCAAAAATGTTATGAATTTATTTGCATTTCAATGAAGGAAATAAGTATTTGACCCCTCTGCAAAACATGACTTAGTACTTGGTGGCAAAACCTCTTGTTGGCAATCACAGAGGTCAGACGTTTCTTGTAGTTGGCCACCAGGTTTGCACACATTTCAGGAGGGATTTTGTCCCACTCCTCTTTGCAGATCTTCTCCAAGTCGTTAAGGTTTCGAGGCTGACGTTTGGCAACTCGAACCTTCAGCTCCCTCCACAGATTCCCTACGGGATTAAGGTCTGGAGACTGGCGAGGCGCACTCCAGGACCTTAATGTGCTTCTTCTTGAGCCACTCCTCTGTTGCCTTGGCCGTGTGCCATTGAGTCATTTCCATGCTGGAATATACCCATCCACGGAACCCATTTTCAATGCCCTGGCTGAGGGAAGGAGGTTCTCACCCAAGATTTGACGGTACATGGCCCCGTCCATGAGCAACGTGACTACCCCTTTTGCCAACTTTTGGTAGTTTGTCCCTTGGAGAGGTTGTCTCAGCTGGCGAGGGACACTTGAAGCATCTTGCGGGTCCCGCGGAAATCAGGTGAATAATTAGAGACCCATACAGTCATAGAGACACGTATAGACTCATAGAAACCCATAGAGACCCATAGAGACCCATAGAGGCCCATAGACCCATAGAGACCCATAGACTCATAGAGACCCATAGAGACACATAGAGACCCATATAGACCCATATAGACCCATATAGACCCATAGAGACCCATAGACTCATAGAGACCCATAGACCCATAGAGACCCATAGAGACACATAGAGACCCATATAGACCCATATAGACCCATAGAGACCCATAGAGACCCATAGACTCATAGAGACCCATAGAGACCCATATAGACCCATCGAGGCCCATGGACTCATAGAGACCCATATAGACCCATAGAGACCCATAGAGACCCATAGACTCATAGAGACCCATAGAAACCATAGAGACTCAAAGAGACGCATAGAGACCCATAGACTCATAGAGACCCATAGACTCATAGAGACCCATAGAGACCCATATAGACCCATAGAGGCCCATGGACTCATAGAGACCCATATAGACCCATAGAGACCCATAGAGACCCATAGAGACCCATAGACTCATAGAGACCCATAGAAACCATAGAGACTCAAAGAGACGCATAGAGACCCATAGACTCATAGAGACCCATAGACTCATAGAGACCCATAGACTCATAGAGACCCATAAACAACCATGGATACATACATAGAGACCCATAGAGATCCATAGAGAACCATGGAGACCCATAGACACATAGAGACCCATAGAGAACCATAGACTCATAGAAACCCATAGAGACCAATAGAGACACATAGAGACCCATAGAGACCCATAGACTCATAGAGACCCATAGAGACTCATAGAGACGCATAGAGACCCATAGACTTATAGAGACCCATAGAGAACCACAGATACATACATAGAGACCCAGAGACCCATAGAGAACCATAGAGACCCATAGACACATAGAGACCCATAGAGACCCATAAAGAACCATAGAGACCCATAGACACATAGAGACCCATAGAGACCCATAGACTCATAGAGCCCCATAGAGACCCATACAGTCATAGAGATCCATAGACTCATAAAAACCCATAGAGACCCATAGAGACACATAGAGACCCATAGATTCATAGAGACCCATAGAGACCCATAGACCCATACAGACCCATAGAGACCCATAGACTCATAGAGACCCATAGACTCATAGAGACCCATAGAGACACATAGAGACCCATAGAGACCCATAGACTCATAGAGACCCATAGAGACCCATGGACTCACAGAGAAACATACTCAAAAGTGAGAGACAGAATAACAACAACAAAAATCCAGAAAAACGCACGTCAAAAATGTTATGAATTGATTTGCATTTCAATGAGGGAAATAAGTATTTGACCCCTCTGCAAAACATGACTTAGTACTTGGTGGCAAAACCCCTTGTTGGCAATCACAGAGGTCAGACGTTTCTTGTAGTTGGCCACCAGGTTTGCACACATCTCAGGAGGGATTTTGTCCCACTCCTCTTTGCAGACCTTCTCCAAGTCGTTAAGGTTTCGAGGCTGACGTTTGGCAACTCGAACCTTCAGCTCCCTCCACAGATTCCCTACGGGATTAAGGTCTGGAGACTGGCGTTGGCCCACTCCAGGACCTTAATGTGCTTCTTCTTGAGCCACTCTGTTGCCTTGGCCGTGTGCCATTGAGTCATTTCCATGCTGGAATATACCCATCCACGGAACCCATTTTCAATGCCCTGGCTGAGGGAAGGAGGTTCTCACCCAAGATTTGACGGTACATGGCCCCGTCCATGAGCAACGTGACTACCCCTTTTGCCAACTTTTGGCAGTTTGTCCCTTGGAGAGGTTGTCTCACCTGGCGAGGGACACTTGAAGCATCTTGCGGGTCCCGCGGAAATCAGGTGAATAATTAGAGACCCATACAGTCATAGAGACACATATAGACTCATAGAAACCCTGAGAGACCCATAGAGACCCATAGACCCATAGACTCATAGAGACCCATAGAGACCCATAGAGACCCATAGACCCATAGAGACCCATAGAGACACATAGAGACCCATATAGACCCATATAGACCCATAGAGACCCATAGACCCATAGAGACCCATAGAGACACATAGAGACCCATATAGACCCATATAGACCCATAGAGACCCATAGACCCATTGAGACCCATAGAGACCCATAGACCCATAGAGACCCATAGAGACACATAGAGACCCATATAGACCCATATAGACCCATAGAGACCCATAGACCCATAGAGACCCATAGAGACCCATAGACTCATAGAGACCCATAGAGACCCATAGAGACCCATAGACTCATAGAGACCCATAGAGACCCATAGAGACACATAGAGACCAATAGAGGCCCATAGACCCATAGAGACCGATAGAGACCCATAGACTCATAGAGACCCATAGAGACCCATAGAGACCCATAGACCCATAGAGGCCCATAGAGACCCATATAGACACATAGAGACCCATAGACCCATAGAGACCCATAGAGACACATAGAGACCCATATAGACCCATAGAGACCCATAGAGACCCATAGACCCATAGAGACCCATAGACTCATAGAGACCCATAGAGACCCATATAGACCCATAGAGGCTCATAGAGACCCATAGACTCATAGAGACCCATAGAGACCCATAGACCCATAGAGACCCATATAGACACATAGAGACCCATAGACCCATAGAGACCCATAGAGACACATAGAGACCCATATAGACCCATAGAGACCCATAGACCCATAGAGACCCATAGACTCATAGAGACCCATAGAGACCCATATAGACCCATAAAGGCCCATAGACTCATAGAGACCCATAGATACCCATAGAGACCCATAGAGACCCATAGACTCATAGAGACCCATAGAAACCATAGAGACTCAAAGAGACGCATAGAGACCCATAGACTCATAGAGACCCATAGACTCATAGAGACCCATAAACAACCATGGATACATACATAGAGACCCATAGAGATCCATAGAGAACCATGGAGACCCATAGACACATAGAGACCCATAGAGACCCATAGACTCATAGAAACCCATAGAGACCAATAGAGACACATAGAGACCCATAGACCCATAGGGACCCATAGACTCATAGAGACCCATAGAAACCCATAGAGGCCCATAGAGACACATAGAGACCCATAGGGACCCATAGACACATAGAGACCCATAGAGACCCATATAGACCCATAGAGACCCATAGAGACTTATAGAGACGCATAGAGACCCATAGACTCATAGAGACCCATCGACTCATAGAGACCCATAGAGAACCATAGATACATACATAGAGAACCATAGAGACCCATAGAGAACCATAGAGACCCATAGACACATAGAGACCCATAGAGACCCATAGACTCATAGAGACCCATAGAGACCCATACAGTCATAGAGATCCATAGACTCATAGAAACCCATAGAGACCCATAGAGACACATAGAGACCCATAGAGACCCATAGACTTATAGAGACCCATAGAGACCCATAGACCCATAGAGACCCATAGAGACCCATAGACTCATAGAGACCCATAGAGACCCATATAGACCCATAGACACCCATAGAGACTCATAGAGACGCATAGAGACCCATAGACTTATAGAGACCCATCGACTCATAGAGACCCATAGAGAACCATAGATACATACATAGAGACCCATAGAGACCCATAGAGACCCATAGACACATAGAGACCCATAGAGACCCATAGACTCCTAGAGACCCATAGAGACCCATAGAGACCCATCGACTCATAGAGACCCATAGAGAACCATAGATACATACATAGAGACCCATAGAGACCCATAGAGAACCATAGAGACCCATAGACTTATAGAGACCCATCGACCCATAGAGAGAGACCCATAGACTCATAGAGACCCATAGAGACCCATATAGACCCATATAGACCCATAGAGACCCATAGAGACTCATAGAGATGCATAGAGACCCATAGACTTATAGAGACCCATCGACTCAGAGACCCATAGAGAACCACAGATACATACATAGAGACCCATAGAGACCCATAGACTCATAGAGACCAATAGAGACCCATACAGTCATAGAGATCCATAGACTCATAGAAACCCATAGAGACCCATAGAGACACATAGAGACCCATAGAGACCCATAGACCCATAGAGACCCATAGAGACTCATAGACTCATAGAGACCCATAGACTCATAGAGACCCATAGACTCATATAGACCCATATAGACCCATAGAGACCCATAGAGACCCATAGAGATCCATAGAGACCCATAGAGACCCATAGAGATTCATAGACTCATAGAGACCCATAGACTCATAGAGACCCATATAGACCCATAGAGACCCATAGAGACTCATAGAGACGCATAGAGAACCATAGAGACCCATAGAGAACCATAGAGACCCATAGAGACCCATAGACACATAGAGACCCATAGGGACCCATAGACTCATAGAGACCCATAGAGACCCATAGACCCATAGAGACCCATAGAGACACATAGAGACCCATAGAGGCCCATAGACCCATAGAGACCCATAAAGACCCATAGAGACCCATAGACCCATAGAGGCCCATAGAGACCCATATAGACACATAGAGACCCATAGACCCATAGAGACCCATAGAGACCCATATAGACTCATATAGACCCATAGAGACCTATAGACCCATAGAGACCCATAGACTCATAGAGACCCATAGAGACCCATATAGACCATAGAGGCCCATAGACTCATAGAGACCCATATAGACCCATAGAGACCCATAGAGACCCATAGACTCATAGAGACCCATAGAAACCATAGAGACTCAAAGAGACGCATAGAGACCCATAGACTCATAGAGACCCATAGACTCATAGAGACCCATAAACAACCATGGATACATACATAGAGACCCATAGAGATCCATAGAGAACCATGGAGACCCATAGACACATAGAGACCCATAGAGACCCATAGACTCATAGAAACCCATAGAGACCAATAGAGACACATAGAGACCCATAGAGACCCATAGACCCATAGAGACCCATAGACTCATAGAGACCCATAGAGACCCATAGACCCATAGAAACCCATAGAGGCCCATAGAGACACATAGAGACCCATAGAGACCCATAGACAAATAGAAACCCATAGAGACCCATATAGACCCATAGAGACCCATAGAGACTCATAGAGACGCATAGAGAACAAAAGACTCATAGAGACCCATCGACTCATAGAGACCCATAGAGAACCATAGATACATACATAGAGACCCATAGAGACCCATAGAGAGCCATAGATACATACATAGAGACCTATAGAGACCCATAGAGCCCCATAGAGACCCATAGACTCATAGAGACCCATAGAGACCCATACAGTCATAGAGATCCATAGACTCATAGAAACCCATAGAGACCCATAGAGACACATAGAGACCCATAGAGACCCATAGACTTATAGAGACCCATAGAGACCCATAGACCCATAGAGACCCATAGAGACCCATAGACTCATAGAGACCCATAGAGACCCATATAGACCCATAGAGACCCATAGAGGCCCATAGACCCATAGAGACCCATAAAGACCCATAGAGACCCATAGACCCATAGAGGCCCATAGAGACCCATATAGACACATAGAGACCCATAGACCCATAGAGACCCATAGAGACACATAGAGACCCATATAGACCCATATAGACCCATAGAGACCCATAGACCCATAGAGACCCATAGACTCATAGAGACCCATAGAGACCCATATAGACCCATAGAGGCCCATAGACTCATAGAGACCCATATAGACCCATAGAGACTCAAAGAGACGCATAGAGACCCATAGACTCATAGAGACCCATAGACTCATAGAGACCCATAAACAACCATGGATACATACATAGAGACCCATAGAGATCCATAGAGAACCATGGAGACCCATAGACACATAGAGACCCATAGAGACCCATAGAGACTCATAGAGACGCATAGAGACCCATAGACTTATAGAGACCCATCGACTCATAGAGACCCATAGAGAACCACAGATACATACATAGAGACCCATAGAGACCCATAGACTCATAGAGACCCATAGAGACCCATAGACTCATAGAGACCCATAGAGACCCATATAGACCCATAGAGGCCCATAGACTCATAGAGACCCATATAGACCCATAGAGACTCAAAGAGACCCATAGAGACCCATAGACTCATAGAGACCCATAGACTCATAGAGACCCATAAACAACCATGGATACATACATAGAGACCCATAGAGATCCATAGAGAACCATGGAGACCCATAGACACATAGAGACCCATAGAGACCCATAGAGACTCATAGAGACGCATAGAGACCCATAGACTTATAGAGACCCATCGACTCATAGAGACCCATAGAGAACCACAGATACATACATAGAGACCCATAGAGACCCATAGACTCATAGAGACCCATAGAGACCCATAGACTCATAGAGACCCATAGAGACCCATACAGTCATAGAGATCCATAGACTCATAGAAACCCATAGAGACCCATAGAGACCCATAGAGACCCATAGAGACTCATAGACTCATAGAGACCCATAGACTCAGAGACCCATAGACTCATAGAGACCCATATAGACCCATAGAGACCCATAGAGACCCATAGACTCATAGAGACCCATAGACTCATAGAGACCCATATAGACCCATGGAGACCCATAGAGACTCATAGAGACGCATAGAGAACCATAGAGACCCATAGAGAACCATAGAGACCCATAGAGACCCATAGACACATAGAGACCCATAGAGACCCATAGAGAACCATAGAGACCCATAGACACATAGAGACCCATAGAGACCCACAGACTCATAGAGACCCATAGAGACCCATAGAGACCCATACAGTCATAGAGATCCATAGACTCATAAAAACCCATAGAGACCCATAGAGACACATAGAGACCCATAGAGACCCATAGATTCATAGAGACCCATATAGACCCATAGACCCATACAGACCCATAGAGACCCATAGACTCATAGAGACCCATAGACTCATAGAGACCCATAGAGACCCATGGACTCACAGAGAAACATATACTCATAGAGACCCACAGAGACTCATAGAGACCCACAGAGACTCATAGAGACCTGCCACCGTGCCGGGGGGGGGGGTTGTTGTACGACACGATGACGTCACCGCGCCCAGTTTTTTTACGTACGGCGCGGTGACGTCACCGCGTCGAGGGTTTCGTTGCACGACGCGGTGACGTCACTACGTCGCCGGTTTCTCCTCACCCGCGGTTTTTAAGTGAAGCTTCGCGGTCGGCGTTTTATCGAATTAATTTATCGACAATTTAGTAGCGGGTTTCGTTAAAATTTTATTTTTATCCAGTCTCTGGCGATCGTCCGTCTGCGTGACTCGCCTTCAGGGTTACGCGGGACTCCCTTGAGGGGGTGAGTGGTGCGGTCGGTGGGGTTGAGGGTTTGGGGGCGAGAGAAGCTAGGAAAGGCCCTAGGGCTCGTTCAGGCCTAGTCCAGGTTGTGGTGCGGTCAGTGGGGTTGAGGGTTTGGGGGCGAGATAAGCTAGGAAAGGCCCTAGGGCTCGTTTAGGCCTAGTCCAGGTTGTGGTGCGGTCAGTGGGGTTGAGGGTTTGGGGGCGACAGAAGCTAGGAAAGGACCTAGGGCTCGTTCAGGCCTAGTTCAGATTGTGGTGCGGTCGGTGGGGTTGAGGGTTTTGGGGCGAGAGAGACTAGGAAAGGCCCTAGGGCTCGTTCAGGCCTAGTTCAGGTGGTGGTGCAGCCGGTAGGGTTGAGGGTTTTGGGGCGAGAGAGAATAGGAAAGGCCCTAGGGCTTGTTCAGGCCTAGTTCAGGTTGTGGTGGGGTTGAGGGTTTTGGGGCGAGAGAGACTAGGAAAGGCCCTAGGGCTCGTTCAGGCCTAGTTCATGTGGTGGTGCGGTCGGTGGGGTTGAGGGTTTTGGGGCGAGAGAGACTAGGAAAGGCCCTAGGGCTCGTTTAGGCCTTTGCTCGGCAGTAAATATAAAGTGTTCAGTTAATTTTGTTTTCGAAGTTTGTTACTTTTTTGTGTTCGTATCTTCCCCTGAGGGGGGTTTTAAAAGGTCTCGGAGAGATTGTCCCCGTTCGTCGCAGTCCACGCTGCCTTTGGCAAAGGAATGGCGCTGTTCCCAGTGAAAAGGTACACGTGGTGGTGGTAGACACGTGTGTAACTGTGTTTACATTCACACACTCACATACACATGTTTACATACAACAACAACCGCCATTCACCACTAAGTAGCGGTGACGTCACCACGACGCTTGTGCCAGGCTATGTGCACCCTGAGGCCACGTGAAGTGTCGAACGCCCGCTGGCAGGAGGTCACGGGGCAGACCCAGGTGCCACGGGTCGACTGACTGAGATGACTGGCTGATGCACCACCTGTGCCCCCCTACTGTGCCAACCTGCTGCGCTTTAGCCACCCGGCGCTCCGCTCGTTGTTGTGAACGTCGCTCCTCCGCCCTCCGTTGTTGTTGGAGGGCGACTGCCTCCAACTGCCCAGTAGCAGCGTCCTTCACGAGCCTCCTCCACAGAGGCCGATCTTGACACCGCTGGTACCAGTCATCGGCAAGTCCACTCAGCTCCACGTCCTCCTGTACCACTTCACTCCGTCTCTTCTCTAGCCCGTGCCGCGCCCGCTTAGCCCCCTCAATCCGGCTGAACAAAAGCTGTTTCGGCATGCGGTGGCTGGGCATGCGGGCTACATGACCCAGCCATCGCAGCCTTGCCCGCCGGAGGAGCTCACCGATGGGTCTGCCCAGATCTTTCAAGGATTTGTGAGCTCCTCACACAATCCAGTCTGGTTAAACCCAGGATGAATCGTTGGCAGGCCAGCCTAAATGTTTCTAACCGGCGAAGATGTTCTATTAGGGGGGTCCACGTTTCGCAAGCGTAGAGAAGGGAGGGAATGACCGTGGCCTAGAAGACCTGAAGCTTAGTGCGGAGCGACAGACCAGGTAGCTTCCACACAGCGTTACGCAACCGATGAAAAGATATTGCCGCTCGACTGACACATACACACATGTATACATACACACTCTCACATACACACGTACATGTATACATTCATACTATACATACATACACACACATATATACAAAGACAATGAGCCCCCGTGTAGCCTGTAACAGACTGTAGGGGCAAGTGCTGTTAGCGAGCAACAGGCACGGCACACGAGGGGGTGGGTGGCCAGCACCACGCCCGACCGCCTTTGCTCCCCATTTGAGGCTGAGTCGACTTAGGGGAGGCCCGGGACCGGTTCGTCACCGGTGTTGACCGTCAGCGGGAATCGAACTCGGGTCGCTGGGTTCGTAGTGCAGCGCGCTAACCTCTACACTACCGCTCCCCACGTATATATACACACATTCATATATCAGTCTGGCTGTGTGAGTGAGTCTATGGGTCTCTGTGTGAGTCTGTGGGTCTCTGTGTGAGTTAGTCTGTGGGTCTCTGTGTGAGTGAGTCTGTGGGTCTCTGTGTGAGTGAGTCTATGGGTCTCTGTGTGAGTAGTATATGGGTCTCTGTGTGAGTGAGTCTGTGGGTCTCTGTGTGAGTGAGTCTGTGGGTCTCTGTGTGAGTCTATGGGTCTCTGTGTGAGTGAGTCTATGGCTCTCTGTGTGAGTGATTCTATGGGTCTCTGTGTGAGTAAGTCTATGGCTCTCTGTGTGAGTGAGTCTATGGCTCTCTGTGTGAGTGAGTCTATGGGTCTCTGTGTGAGTGAGTCTATGGCTCTCTGTGTGAGTGAGTGAGTCTATGGCTCTCTGTGTGAGTGAGTCTATGGCTCTTTGTGCGAGTGAGTCTATGGGTCTCTGTGTGAGTGAGTCTATGGCTCTCTGTGTGAGTCTATGGGTATCTGTGTGAGTGAGTCTATGGCTCTCTGTGTGAGTGAGTCTATGGGTCTCTGTGTGAGTGAGTCTATGGCTCTCTGTGTGAGTGAGTCTATGGCTCTCTGTGTGAGTGAGTCTATGGCTCTCTGTGTGAGTGAGTCTATGGCTCTCTGTGTGAGTGATTCTATGGGTCTCTGTGTGAGTGAGTCTATGGCTCTCTGTGTGAGTGAGTCTATGGGTCTCTGTGTGAGTGAGTCTATGGGTCTCTATGTGTGAGTGAGTCTATCGGTCTCTGTGTGAGTGAGTCTATGGCTGTCTGTGTGAGTGAGTCTATGGGTCTCTGTGTGAGTGAGTTCATGGGTCTCTGTGTGAGTGAGTCTGTGGGTCTCTGTGTGAGTCTATGGGTCTCTGTGTGAGTGAGTCTATGGGTCTCTGTGTGAGTGAGTCTATGGGTCTCTGTGTGAGTGAGTCTATGGGTCTCTGTGTGAGTAGTCTATGCGTCTCTGTGTCAGTAGTGTATGGGTCTCTGTGTGAGTGAGTCTATGGGTCTCTGTGTGAGTGAGTCTATGGGTCTCTGTGTGTGAGTGAGTCTATGGCTCTCTGTGTGAGTGAGTCTATGGCTCTCTGTGTGAGTGAGTCTATGGCTCTCTGTGTGAGTGAGTCTATGGCTCTCTGTGTGAGTGAGTCTATGGCTCTCTGTGTGAGTGAGTCTATGGCTCTCTGTGTGAGTGAGTCTATGGCTCTCTGTGTGAGTGAGTCTATGGCTCTCTGTGTGAGTGAGTCTATGGCTCTCTGTGTGAGTGAGTCTATGGCTCTCTGTGTGAGTGAATCTATGGGTCTCTGTGTGAGTCTATGGGTCTCTGTGTGAGTCTATGGCTCTCTGTGTGACTGAGTCTATGACTCTCTGTGTGAGTTTATGGGTCTCTGTGTGAGTCTATGGCTCTCTGTGTGACTGAGTCTATGGCTCTCTGTGTGAGTGAGTCTATGGGTCTCTGTGTGAGTCTATGGCTCTCTGTGTGAGTGAGTCTATGGCTCTCTGTGTGAGTGAGTCTATGGCTCTCTGTGTGAGTGAGTCTATGGCTCTCTGTGTGAGTGAGTCTATGGCTCTCTGTGTGAGTGAGTCTATGGCTCTCTGTGTGAGTGAGTCTATGGCTCTCTGTGTGAGTGAGTCTATGGCTCTTTGTGTGAGTGAGTCTATGGCTCTCTGTGTGAGTGAGTCTATGGCTCTCTGTGTGAGTGAGTCTATGGCTCTCTGTGTGAGTGAGTCTATGGCTCTCTGTGTGAGTGAATCTATGGCTCTTTGTGTGAGTGAGTCTATGGCTCTCTGTGTGAGTGAGTCTATGGGTCTCTGTGTGAGTGATTCTATGGGTCTCTGTGTGAGTAAGTCTATGGCTCTCTGTGTGAGTGAGTCTATGGGTCTCTGTGTGAGTGAGTCTACGGCTCTCTGTGTGAGTGAGTCTATGGCTCTCTGTGTGAGTGAGTCTATGGGTCTCTGTGTGAGTGAGTCTATGGCTCTCTGTGTGAGTGAGTCTATGGCTCTCTGTGTGAGTGAGTCTATGGCTCTCTGTGTGAGTGAGTCTATGGCTCTCTGTGTGAGTGAGTCTATGGCTCTCTGTGTGAGTGAGTCTATGGGTCTCTGTGTGAGTCTATGGCTCTCTGTGTGAGTGAGTCTATGGCTCTCTGTGTGAGTAAGTCTATGGCTCTCTGTGTGAGTAAGTCTATGGCTCTCTGTGTGAGTGAGTCTATGGCTCTCTGTGTGAGTGAGTCTATGGGTCTCTGTGTGAGTGAGTCTATGGCTCTCTGTGTGAGTGAGTCTATGGCTCTCTGTGTGAGTGAATCTATGGGTCTCTGTGTGAGTCTATGGGTCTCTGTGTGAGTCTATGGCTCTCTGTGTGACTGAGTCTATGGCTCTCTGTGTGAGTTTATGGGTCTCTGTGTGAGTCTATGGCTCTCTGTGTGAGTGAGTCTATGGCTCTCTGTGTGAGTGAGTCTATGGCTCTCTGTGTGAGTGAGTCTATGGCTCTCTGTGTGAGTGAGTCTATGGCTCTCTGTGTGAGTGAATCTATGGGTCTCTGTGTGAGTCTATGGGTCTCTGTGTGAGTCTATGGCTCTCTGTGTGACTGAGTCTATGGCTCTCTGTGTGAGTGAGTCTATGGCTCTCTGTGTGAGTGAGTCTATGGCTCTCTGTGTGAGTGAGTCTACGGCTACAAATGTCTCCCCCCCCCTGCCACCCCCCCCCCCCCCCCCCCCCCCCCCACTGCCCTACCTCAGGTTTCTGGGCGATGAGGAGGAGGCTGATGTTGGGCACGGGGAAGGCAGCGACGGCCGCGCCCGGCTGATTCTGCGTAGGTTGAACGAGGGGGCGGCGGCTGCGGTGGCTGGCGGCGGTGTGGACGGGCACCACCCCGCCAAGGAGCCGCGGACGCCTCAAGCCCCGGATCCTTCGAGCCACGGGGGGCAACCGAGGCCCTCGAGGAAACGGAAAGGTGACGCTGAGGGTGACGGCCTTGTCGGTGTGGGTGAGTGGGGTTCACGATGGCCGTGTGAGTGAGTGAGTGGGGTTCACGATGGCCGTGTGAGTGAGTTGGTGAGTGGGGTTCACGATGGCCGTGTGAGTGGGTGGGTGAGTGGGGTTCACGATGGCCGTGTGAGTGAGTGAGTGAGTGGGGTTCGCGATGGCCGTGTGAGTGGGTGGGTGAGTGGGGTTCGCGATGGCCGTGTGAGTGGGTGGGTGAGTGGGGTTCGCGATGGCCGTGTGAGTGAGTGAGTGGGTGGGGTTCACGGTGACCGTGTGGGTGAGTGAGTGGGGTTCACGGTGACCGTGTGGGTGAGTGAGTGGGGTTCACGGTGACCGTGTGGGTGAGTGAGTGGGGTTCACGATGGCCGTGTGGGTGAGTGAGTGGGGTTCACGATGGCCGTGTGAGTGAGTGAGTGAGTGGGGTTCACGTTGGCCGTGTGAGTGAGTGGGTGAGTGGGGTTCACGATGGACGTGTGAGTGAGTGAGTGAGTGGGGTTCACGATGGCCGTGTGAGTGAGTGAGTGAGGTTCACGATGGCCGTGTGAGTGAGTGAGTGAGTGGGGTTCACGTTGGCCGTGTGAGTGAGTGAGTGAGTGGGGTTCACGATGGCCGAGTGAGTGAGTGAGTGGGGTTCACGATGGCCGTGTGAGTGAGTGAGTGGGTGGGGTTCACGTTGGCCGTGTGAGTGAGTGGGTGAGTGGGGTTCACGATGGACGTGTGAGTGAGTGAGTGAGTGGGGTTCACGATGGCCGTGTGAGTGAGTGAGTGGGGTTCACGATGGACGTGTGAGTGTGAGTGAGTGGGGTTCACGATGGCCGTGTGGGTGAGTGAGTGAGTGGGGTTCACGATGGCCGTGTGAGTGAGTGAGTGAGAGGGGTTCACGATGGCCGTGTGAGTGGGTGAGTGAGTGGGGTTCACGATGGCCGTGTGAGTGAGTGAGTGAGTGGGGTTCACGATGGCCGTGTGAGTGAGTGAGTGAGTGGGGTTCACGTTGGCCGTGTGAGTGAGTGAGTGGGGTTCACGATGGCCGTGTGAGTGAGTGGGTGAGTGGGGTTCACGATGGCCGTGTTAGTGAGTGAGTGAGGGGGGTTCACGATGGCCGTGTGAGTGAGTGAGTGAGTGGGGTTCATGTTGGCCGTGTGAGTGAGTGAGTGAGTGGGGTTCACGTTGGCCGTGTGAGTGGGTGAGTGAGTGGGGTTCACGATGGCCGTGTGAGTGAGTGGGGTTCACAATGGCCGTGTGAGTGAGTGGGGTTCGCGATGGCCGTGTGAGTGAGTGAGTGTGTGGGGTTCACGTTGGCCGTGTGAGTGAGTGGGTGAGTGGGGTTCACAATGGCCGTGTGAGTGAGTGAGTGGGGTTCACGATGGCCGTGTGAGTGAGTGAGTGAGTGGGGTTCACGATGGCCGTGTTAGTGAGTGAGTGAGGGGGGTTCACGATGGCCGTGTGAGTGAGTGAGTGAGTGGGGTTCACGATGGACGAGTGAGTTAGTGAGTGAGTGGGGTTCATGTTGGCCGTGTGAGTGAGTGAGTGAGTGGGGTTCACGTTGGCCGTGTGAGTGAGTGAGTGGGGTTCACGATGGCCGTGTGAGTGAGTGGGGTTCACGTTGGCCGTGTGAGTGAGTGAGTGAGTGGGGTTCACGATGGCCGTGTGAGTGAGTGAGTGGGGTTCACGATGGCCGTGTGAGTGAGTGAGTGAGTGGGGTTCACGATGGCCGTGTGAGTGAGTGAGTGAGTGGGGTTCACGATGGCCGTGTGAGTGAGTGAGTGAGTGGGGTTCACGATGGCCGTGTGAGTGAGTGAGTGAGTGGGGTTCACGATGGCCGTGTGAGTGAGTGAGTGAGTGGGGTTCACGATGGCCGTGTGAGTGAGTGAGTGAGTGGGGTTCACGATGGCCGTGTGAGTGAGTGAGTGGGGTTCACGATGGCCGTGTGAGTGAGTGAGTGAGTGGGGTTCACGATGGCCGTGTAAGTGAGTGAGTGAGTGGGGTTCACGATGGCCGTGTGAGTGAGTGAGTGAGTGGGGTTCACGATGGCCGTGTGAGTGAGTGGGTGAGTGGGGTTCACGATGGCCGTGTGAGTGAGTGAGTGGGGTTCACGATGGCCGTGTGAGTGAGTGAGTGGGGTTCACGATGGCCGTGTGAGTGAGTGAGTGGGGTTCACGATGGCCGTGTGAGTGAGTGAGTGGGGTTCACGATGGCCGTGTGAGTGAGTGAGTGGGGTTCACGATGGCCGTGTGAGTGAGTGAGTGGGGTTCACGATGGCCGTGTGAGTGAGTGAGTGAGTGGGGTTCACGATGGCCGTGTGAGTGAGTGAGTGGGGTTCACGATGGCCGTGTGAGTGAGTGAGTGGGGTTCACGATGGACGTGTGAGTGAGTGGGGTTCACGATGGCCGTGTGAGTGAGTGAGTGGGGTTCACGATGGCCGTGTGAGTGAGTGAGTGGGTGGGGTTCACGTTGGCCGTGTGAGTGAGTGGGTGAGTGGGGTTCACGATGGACGTGTGAGTGAGTGAGTGAGTGGGGTTCACGATGGCCGTGTGAGTGAGTGAGTGGGGTTCACGATGGACGTGTGAGTGTGAGTGAGTGGGGTTCACGATGGCCGTGTGGGTGAGTGAGTGAGTGGGGTTCACGATGGCCGTGTGAGTGAGTGAGTGGGGTTCACGATGGCCGTGTGAGTGGGTGGGTGAGTGGGGTTCACGATGGCCGTGTGAGTGAGTGAGTGAGTGGGGTTCACGTTGGCCGTGTGAGTGAGTGAGTGAGTGGGGTTCACGATGGCCGTGTGAGTGAGTGAGTGAGTGGGGTTCACGATGGCCGTGTGGGTGAGTGAGTGAGAGGGGTTCACGATGGCCGTGTGAGTGGGTGAGTGAGTGGGGTTCACGATGGCCGTGTGAGTGAGTGAGTGTGTGGGGTTCACGATGGCCGTGTGAGTGAGTGAGTGAGTGGGGTTCACGTTGGCCGTGTGAGTGAGTGAGTGGGGTTCACGATGGCCGTGTGAGTGAGTGGGTGAGTGGGGTTCACGATGGCCGTGTTAGTGAGTGAGTGAGGGGGGTTCACGATGGCCGTGTGAGTGAGTGAGTGAGTGGGGTTCATGTTGGCCGTGTGAGTGAGTGAGTGAGTGGGGTTCACGTTGGCCGTGTGAGTGGGTGAGTGAGTGGGGTTCACGATGGCCGTGTGAGTGAGTGGGGTTCACTATGGCCGTGTGAGTGAGTGGGGTTCGCGATGGCCGTGTGAGTGAGTGAGTGTGTGGGGTTCACGTTGGCCGTGTGAGTGAGTGGGTGAGTGGGGTTCACAATGGCCGTGTGAGTGAGTGAGTGGGGTTCACGATGGCCGTGTGAGTGAGTGAGTGAGTGGGGTTCACGATGGCCGTGTGAGTGAGTGAGTGAGGGGGTTCACGATGGCCGTGTGAGTGAGTGAGTGAGTGGGGTTCACGATGGACGAGTGAGTTAGTGAGTGAGTGGGGTTCACGTTGGCCGTGTGAGTGAGTGAGTGAGTGGGGTTCACGATGGCCGTGTGAGTGAGTGAGTGAGTGGGGTTCACGATGGCCGTGTGGGTGAGTGAGTGGGGTTCACGATGGCCGTGTGAGTGAGTGAGTGAGTGGGGTTCACGATGGCCGTGTGAGTGAGTGAGTGAGTGGGGTTCACGATGGCCGTGTGAGTGAGTGAGTGAGTGGGGTTCACGATGGACGTGTGAGTGAGTGAGTGAGTGGGGTTCACGATGGCCGTGTGAGTGAGTGAGTGGGGTTCACGATGGCCGTGTGAGTGAGTGAGTGGGGTTCACGTTGGCCGTGTGAGTGAGTGTGTGAGTGGGGTTCACGATGGACGTGTGAGTGAGTGAGTGAGTGGGGTTCACGATGGCCGTGTGAGTGAGTGAGTGGGTGGGGTTCACGTTGGCCGTGTGAGTGAGTGAGTGGGGTTCACGATGGACGTGTGAGTGAGTGAGTGGGTGGGGTTCACGATGGACGTGTGAGTGAGTGGGGTTCACGATGGCCGTGTGAGTGAGTGAGTGGGTGGGGTTCACGATGGACGTGTGAGTGGGTGAGTGGGGTTCACGATGGCCGTGTGAGTGAGTGAGTGAGTGGGGTTCACGTTGGCCGTGTGAGTGAGTGAGTGGGGTTCACGATGGCCGTGTTAGTGAGTGAGTGAGTGGGGTTCACGATGGCCGTGTGAGTGAGTGAGTGAGGGGGGTTCACGATGGCCGTGTGAGTGAGTGAGTGGGGTTCACGATGGCCGTGTGAGTGAGTGAGTGGGGTTCACGATGGCCGTGTGAGTGAGTGAGTGAGGTTCACGATGGCCGTGTGAGTGAGTGGGTGAGTGGGGTTCACGATGGCCGTGTTAGTGAGTGAGTGAGTGGGGTTCACGATGGACGTGTGAGTGAGTGAGTGGGGTTCACGATGGCCGTGTGAGTGAGTGAGTGAGTGGGGTTCACGATGGCCGTGTGAGTGAGTGAGTGGGTGGGGTTCACGATGGCCGTGTGAGTGAGTGAGTGGGTGGGGTTCACGATGGCCGTGTGAGTGAGTGAGTGGGGTTCACGATGGCCGTGTGAGTGAGTGAGTGAGTGGGGTTCACGTTGGCCGTGTGAGTGAGTGAGTGGGGTTCACGATGGCCGTGTGAGTGAGTGAGTGAGTGGGGTTCACGATGGCCGTGTGAGTGAGTGAGTGGGGTTCACGATGGCCGTGTGAGTGAGTGAGTGAGTGGGGTTCACGATGGCCGTGTGAGTGAGTGAGTGAGTGGGGTTCACGATGGCCGTGTGAGTGAGTGAGTGGGGTTCACGATGGCCGTGTGAGTGAGTGAGTGAGTGGGGTTCACGATGGCCGTGTGAGTGAGTGGGGTTCACGATGGCCGTGTGAGTGAGTGAGTGGGGTTCACGTTGGCCGTGTGAGTGAGTGAGTGGGGTTCACGATGGACGAGTGAGTGAGTGAGTGGGGTTCACGATGGACGTGTGAGTGAGTGGGTGAGTGGGGTTCACGATGGACGTGTGAGTGAGTGGGTGAGTGGGGTTCACGATGGCCGTGTGAGTGAGTGAGTGAGTGGGGTTCACGTTGGCCGTGTGAGTGAGTGAGTGAGTGGGGTTCACGATGGCCGTGTGAGTGAGTGAGTGAGTGGGGTTCACGATGGCCGTGTGAGTGAGTGAGTGAGTGGGGTTCATGTTGGCCGTGTGAGTGAGTGAGTGAGTGGAGTTCACGATGGCCGTGTGAGTGAGTGAGTGAGTGGGGTTCACGATGGCCGTGTGAGTGAGTGGGTGAGTGGGGTTCACGTTGGCCGTGTGAGTGAGTGAGTGAGTGGGGTTCATGTTGGCCGTGTGAGTGAGTGAGTGGGGTTCATGTTGGCCGTGTGAGTGAGTGAGTGGGGTTCACGATGGCCGTGTGAGTGAGTGGGGTTCATGTTGGCCGTGTGAGTGAGTGAGTGGGGTTCACGATGGCCGTGTAAGTGAGTGAGTGAGTGGGGTTCACGATGGCTGTGTGAGTGAGTGAGTGGGGTTCACGATGGCCGTGTGAGTGAGTGAGTGAGTGGGGTTCACGATGGCCGTGTGAGTGAGTGAGTGAGTGGGGTTCACGATGGCCGTGTGAGTGAGTGAGTGAGTGGGGTTCACGTTGGCCGTGTGAGTGAGTGAGTGAGTGGGGTTCACGATGGCTGTGTGAGTGAGTGGGTGGGGTTCACGATTGGCCGTGTGAGTGAGTGGGTGAGTGGGGTTCACGTTGGCCGTGTGAGTGAGTGAGTGGGGTTCACGGTGACCGTGTGAGTGAGTGAGTGAGTGGGGTTCACGATGGCCGTGTGAGTGAGTGAGTGGGGTTCACGATGGCCGTGTGGGTGAGTGAGTGAGTGGGGTTCACGGTGACCGTGTGGGTGAGTGAGTGAGCGGGGTTCACGATGGCCGTGTGAGTGAGTGAGTGAGTGGGGTTCACGGTGACCGTGTGAGTGAGTGAGTGGGGTTCGCGATGGCCGTGTGAGTGAGTGAGTGAGTGGGGTTCACGATGACCGTGTGAGTGAGTGAGTGGGGTTCACGGTGACCGTGTGAGTGAGTGAGTGGGGTTCACGATGGCCGTGTGGGTGAGTGGGTGAGTGGGGTTCACGATGGCCGTGTGAGTGAGTGAGTGGGGTTCACGATGGCCGTGTGAGTGAGTGAGTGAGTGGGGTTCACGTTGGCCGTGTGAGTGAGTGAGTGGGGTTCACGATGGCCGTGTGAGTGAGTGAGTGAGTGGGGTTCACGATGGCCGTGTGAGTGAGTGAGTGGGGTTCACGATGGCCGTGTGAGTGAGTGAGTGAGGTTCACGATGGCCGTGTGGAGTGAGTGAGTGAGTGGGGTTCACGATGGCCGTGTGAGTGAGTGAGTGAGTGGGGTTCACGATGGCTGTGTGAGTGAGTGAGTGGGGTTCACGATGGCCGTGTGGGTGAGTGAGTGAGTGGGGTTCACGATGGCCGTGTGAGTGGGTGGGTGAGTGGGGTTCACGATGACCGAGTGAGTGAGTGAGTGAGTGGGGTTCACGATGGCCGTGTGAGTGAGTGGGTGAGTGGGGTTCACGATGACCGTGTGAGTGAGTGAGTGGGGGTTCACGATGGCCGTGTGAGTGAGTGAGTGAGTGGGGTTCACGATGGCCGTGTGAGTGAGTGAGTGAGTGGGGTTCACGATGTCCGTGTGAGTGAGTGAGTGAGTGGGGTTCACGATGGCCGTGTGAGTGAGCGAGTGAGTGGGGTTCACGATGGCCGTGTGAGTGAGTGAGTGAGTGGGGTTCACGATGGCCGTGTGAGTGAGTGAGTGAGTGGGGTTCACGATGGACGTGTGAGTGAGTGAGTGAGTGGGGTTCACGATGGACGTGTGAGTGAGTGAGTGAGTGGGGTTCACGATGGCCGTGTGAGTGAGTGAGTGAGTGGGGTTCACGATGGCTGAGTGAGTGAGTGAGTGGGGTTCACGATGGCCGTGTGAGTGAGTGAGTGAGTGGGGTTCACGATGGCCGTGTGAGTGAGTGAGTGAGTGGGGTTCACGATGGCTGAGTGAGTGAGTGAGTGGGGTTCACGATGGCCGTGTGAGTGAGTGGGGTTCACGATGGCCGTGTGAGTGAGTGAGTGAGTGGGGTTCACGATGGCCGTGTGAGTGAGTGAGTGAGTGGGGTTCACGATGGCCGTGTTAGTGAGTGGGTGAGTGGGGTTCACGATGGCCGTGTGAGTGAGTGAGTGAGTGGGGTTCACGATGGCCGTGTGAGTGAGTGAGTGAGTGGGGTTCACGATGGCCGTGTGAGTGAGTGAGTGGGGTTCACGATGGCCATGTGAGTGAGTGGGTGAGTGGGGTTCACGTTGGCCGTGTGAGTGAGTGAGTGGGGTTCACGTTGGCCGTGTGAGTGAGTGAGTGAGTGGGGTTCACGATGGCCGTGTGAGTGGGTGAGTGGGGTTCACGATGGCCGTGTGAGTGAGTGAGTGAGTGGGGTTCACGATGGCCGTGTGAGTGGGTGAGTGGGGTTCACGATGGCCGTGTGAGTGAGTGAGTGGGGTTCACGATGGCCGTGTGAGTGAGTGGGTGGGGTTCACGATGGCCGTGCGAGTGAGTGAGTGAGTGGGGTTCACGTTGGCCGTGTGAGTGAGTGAGTGAGGGTGGTTCACGATGGTCGTGTGAGTGAGTGGGGTTCATGTTGGCCGTGTGAGTGAGTGAGTGAGTGGGGTTCACGATGGCCGTGTGAGTGAGTGAGTGGGGTTCACGATGGCCGTGTGAGTGAGTGAGTGAGGGTGGTTCACGATGGCCGTGTGAGTGAGTGGGGTTCATGTTGGCCGTGTGAGTGAGTGAGTGAGTGGGGTTCACGATGGCCGTGTGAGTGAGTGAGTGAGTGGGGTTCACGATGGCCGTGTGAGTGAGTGAGTGAGTGGGGTTCACGATGGCCGTGTGAGTGAGTGAGTGTGTGGGGTTCACGTTGGCCGTGTGAGTGAGTGAGTGGGGTTCACGATGGCCGTGTGAGTGAGTGAGTGAGTGGGGTTCACGATGGCCGTGTGTGTGAGTGAGTGGGGTTCACGATGGCCGTGTGAGTGAGTGAGTGAGTGGAGTTCACGATGGCCGTGTGAGTGAGTGAGTGGGGTTCACGATGGCCATGTGAGTGAGTGAGTGGGGTTCACGATGGCCGTGTGAGTGAGTGGGTGAGTGGGGTTCACGTTGGCCGTGTGAGTGAGTGAGTGGGTTTCACGATGGCCGTGTGAGTGAGTGAGTGGGGTTCACGATGGCCGTGTGAGTGAGAGGGTGAGTGGGGTTCACGATGGCCGTGTGAGTGAGTGAGTGAGTGGGGTTCACGATGGCCGTGTGAGTGAGTGGGTGAGTGGGGTTCACGATGGCCGTGTGAGTGAGTGAGTGAGTGGGGTTCACGATGGCCGTGTGAGTGAGTGGGTGAGTGGGGTTCACGATGGCCGTGTGAGTGAGTGGGGTTCACGTTGGCCGTGTGAGTGAGTGAGTGAGTGGGGTTCACGATGACCATGTGAGTGAGTGAGTGAGTGGGGTTCACGTTGGCCGTGTTAGTGAGTGAGTGAGTGGGGTTCACGATGGCCGTGTGAGTGAGTGGGTGAGTGGGGTTCACGATGGCCGTGTGAGTGAGTGAGTGAGTGGGGTTCACGATGGCCGTGTGAGTGAGTGAGTGAGTGGGGTTCACGATGGCCGTGTGAGTGAGTGAGTGAGTGGGGTTCACGATGGCCGTGTGAGTGAGTGAGTGGGGTTCACGATGGCCGTGTGAGTGAGTGAGTGGGGTTCACGTTGGCCGTGTGAGTGAGTGAGTGGGGTTCACGATGGCCGTGTGAGTGAGTGAGTGAGTGGGGTTCACGATGGCCGTGTGAGTGAGTGAGTGAGTGGGGTTCACGATGGCCGTGTGAGTGAGTGGGTGAGTGGGGTTCACGATGGCCGTGTGAGTGAGTGAGGGGGGTTCACGATGGCCGTGTGAGTGAGTGAGTGGGGTTCACGATGGCCGTGTGAGTGAGTGGGTGAGTGAGTGGGGTTCACGATGGACGTGTGAGTGAGTGGGTGGGGTTCATGTTGGCCGTGTGAGTGAGTGGGGTTCACGATGGCTGTGTGAGTGAGTGAGTGGGGTTCATGTTGGCCGTGTGAGTGAGTGAGTGGGGTTCACGATGGCCGTGTGAGTGAGTGTGTGGGGTTCACGATGGCCTTGTCAGTGCGTCTGTTGCAGTCTCCCTCTTCGTGGCGTCTTAATCATTTTCTCCTGCAGGTCGCCACGGCGACGACGCCCCGGAGGCGGTTGCCGCGGCGACGGAGCCGGTTGCCGCGGCGACGACGAAGCCGGTTGCCGTGGCGACGAAAGCGACTGCCGGGTCGACGTTCACGGTGCTTGCGGACGTCGGCAAGAAGACAGCCAAAGCCAAGGTGCCCGGACGAAGACACGGCCATCGTGAACCCACCCACCCACACGGCCATCGTGAACCCACCCACCCACACGGCCATCGTGAACCCACCCACCCACACGGCCATCGTGAAACCCACCCACCCACACGGCCATCGTGAACCCACCCACCCACACGACCATCGTGAACCCACCCACCACACGGCCATCGTGAACCCACCCACCCACACGGCCATCGTGAACCCACCCACCCACACGGCCATCGTGAACCCACCCACCCACACGGCCATCGTGAACCCACCCACCACACGGCCATCGTGAACCCCACCCACCACACGCCCATTGTGAACCCACCCACACGGCCATCGTGAACCCACCCACCCACACGGCCATCGTGAACCCACCCACACGGCCATCGTGAACCCACCCACCCACACAGCCATCGTGAACCCCACCCACCCACACGGCCATCGTGAACCCACCCACCCACACGGCCATCGTGAACCACCCCACACGGCTGTAGTGAACACACCCACCCACTACGGCCATCGTGAACCCACCCACCCACACGGCCATCGTGAACCCACCCACCACACGGCCATCGTGTGAACCCACCCACCACACGGCCATCGTGAACCCACCCACCACACGGCCATCGTGAACCCACCCACCACACGGCCATCGTGAACCCACCCACCCACACGGCCATCGTGAACCCACCACCCACACAGCAATCGTGAACCCCACCCACCACACGGCCATCGTGAACCCACCCACCCACACGGCCATCGTGAACCCACCCACCCACACGGCCCATCGTGAACCCACCCCACCCACACGGCCATCGTGAACCCACCCACCCACACGGCCATCGTGAACCCACCCCCCAACGACGGCATCGTGAACCCACCCTTTACTTCCACACGGCCATCGTGGAAACCCAACCCACCCACACGGCCATCGTGTGAAACCACCACCCACACGGCCATCGTGCTGAACCCACCCACCCACACGGCCATCGTGAACCCACCACCCACACGGCCATCGTGAACCCACCCACCCACACGGCCATCGTGAACCCACCCACCCACACGGCCATCGTGAACCCACCCACCCACACGGCCATCGTGAACCCACCCACCACACGGCCATCGTGAACCCACCCACCCACACGGCCATCGTGAACCCACCCACCCACA